>OY804579.1:120467707-120772830 GCA_963680875.1 Bathymodiolus brooksi
TGTTTGATACCACATCATTGAATCGAGTATGACTAGCTAATTGGTGTGTCCAAATAATAAAAAGTCATTCAATATATTGGTAACAATATGCAAAAATGTACAGTCAAATTTGTCTTAATAGTCACCTTAAATTAGTGATCACCTGTAAACAGCCACTTCAAAACCATCCTGACCAGATTTTATGTGTTTTTTTAACTCGAATAAGCGGTCACCTCACCTCATTTTTAATAATTTTTGGTAATTAAGTTTTGAAGTGTTGTCAATGCATGAATGTAACAATTAGGCTACATGTATTTAATTATTGAATACATGTAATTAACTAATTAACCTTAAATTGCTACATAAACACCACAGCATTTCAAAGTGACCACCATTTTTTTCTAATTAATTACCTTCCGGTAACAGTAATAAACGATTTATTATGGTCAGAAACTGACAATCCAGATTGGCCAATCTTAAATAAGCGGTATTATGTGGTCATTTTTTTCTTTGTCCCAGAGATGATCATTTAAAACATGTTTGATTGTTAATTAAAAGATGATCTATTTAACAGGTTAACACACTAATGACCTCGTGGGAATCCATGTGTACAGATCTCTCTGTATTTAAATCTGTTGTATCGATCCCTGCTAATACAACTGTAGACCCTGCAGATCTTCAGACAAAAATATGTGGGGTCAACTTGAATTACACCAAGTTGTTTGAGGAAGTGATGGTTGGATTAGATGGTTTTCAGGAATTAATGGAATCAGTAAGTTCAGATTTATATTGGTGAGAAAATATTTTAGAAAATAATACTACCATCAAATTATATACAGTGGAACTTGTGCAATCTGACACCTGAGCTTTACGACATCCTGTGACAACCAACAAAAATTGATGGTTCCAAAGTATCTCTGTTAACTAAAATAAAACCTGAGTATTCCGACATCCTGTACAAACCGACACATTTCCCTGATCCCTTGGTGTGTCGGATTAGACAGGTTCCACTGTATTTATTATTTTATATATATACATATAACTGGTTAGTGTGCTTGCCTTGAGTATGGTAGATCATGGATGAAAACCCTGGTCTGATCAAACCAAATGACCATGTGCTTGCCTTGAGTATGGTAGATCATGGATGAAAACCCTGGTCTGATCAAACCAAATGACCATGTGTTTACCTTGAGTATGGTAGATCATGGATGAAAACCCTGGTCTGATCAAACCAAATGACCATGTGCTTGCCTTGAGTATGGTAGATCATGGATGAAAACCCTGGTCTGATCAAACCAAATGACCATGTGCTTACCTTGAGTATGGTAGATCATGGATGAAAACCCTGGTCTGATCAAACCAAATGACCATGTGCTTGCCTTGAGTATGGCAGATCATGGATGAAAACCCTGGTCTGATCAAACCAAATGACCATAAACTTGATATTTGCTGCTTCTATGATTAGCACATAATATTAGGTAGTAAGAGCAAAGACTGGTTGGAATGAAGATAATGTGTCTGAGTGAAGCAACATGTCTACTTCATGGACTGCTGTGTTAGTGAGCTAGCACTATTAAAATCCAACCATGCATGGTGGTTTAGTAGAAAATGGACATCATCATCTACACACAGTCAGGGCAGGACATCATCATCTACACACAGTCAGGGCAGGACATCATCATCTACACACAGTCAGGGCATGACATCATCATCTACACACAGTCAGGACATCATCATCTACACAGTCAGGGCAGTTCCAAAATACAATCTGCATTTTGTAGGAACAAAGGCAAAATTGCTACCCCTTATACACGTTATACATGACAGCTTACTCTCCAGACACGTTATACATGACAGCTTACTCTCCAGACACGTATACATGATAGCGTACTCTCCAGACACGTTATACATGACAGCTTACTCTCCAGACACGTTATACATGACAGCTTACTCTCCAGACACATATACATGACAGCTTACTCTCCAGACACGTTATACATGACAGCTTACTCTCCAGACACATTATACATGACAGCTTACTCTCCAGACACGTATACATGACAGCTTACTCTCCAGACACGTTATACATGACAGCTTACTCTCCAGACATGTTATACGTGACAGCTTACTCTCCAGACACATATACACGAGATCATACTCTCCAGACACGTTATACATGACAGCTCACTCTTCAGACACGTTATACATGACAGCTTACTCGCCAGACATGTTATACGTGACAGCTTACTCTCCAGACACGTATACACGAGATCATACTCTCCAGACATGTATACATGACAGCTCACTCTTCAGACACGTTATATATGACAGCTTACTCTCCAGACACGTTATACGTGACAGATTACTCTCCAGACACGTATACACGAGATCATACTCTCCAGACACGTATACATGACAGCTTACTCTCCAGACACATATACATGACAGCTCACTCTCCAGACACGTTATACATGACAGCTTACTCTCCAGACACGTTATACGTGACAGCTTACTCTCCAGACACGTATACACGAGATCATACTCTCCAGACACATTATACATGACAGCTCACTCTTCAGACACGTTATACATGACAGCTTACTCGCCAGACATGTTATACGTGACAGATTACTCTCCAGACACATATACACGAGATCATACTCTCCAGACACGTTATACATGACAGCTCACTCTTCAGACACATTATACATGACAGCTTACTCGCCAGACATGTTATACGTGACAGCTTACTCTCCAGACACGTATACACGAGATCATACTCTCCAGACATGTATACATGACAGCTCACTCTTCAGACACGTTATATATGACAGCTTACTCTCCAGACACGTTATACGTGACAGATTACTCTCCAGACACGTATACACGAGATCATACTCTCCAGACACGTATACATGACAGCTTACTCTCCAGACACATATACATGACAGCTCACTCTCCAGACACATTATACATGACAGCTTACTCTCCAGACACGTTATACATGACAGCTTACTCTCCAGACACGTATACACGAGATCATACTCTCCAGACACATTATACATGACAGCTCACTCTTCAGACACGTTATACATGACAGCTTACTCGCCAGACATGTTATACGTGACAGCTTACTCTCCAGACACATATACACGAGATCATACTCTCCAGACACGTTATACATGACAGCTCACTCTTCAGACACGTTATACATGACAGCTTACTCGCCAGACATGTTATACGTGACAGCTTACTCTCCAGACACGTATACACGAGATCATACTCTCAAGACATGTATACATGACAGCTTACTCTCCAGGCTTGGTACAGGCACTTCAATTAAAAATGGCTGTATTACTTTAGTTTAATGGACCCCTTCCTTCTTAGTGAAATGATGTGGTAATGCAAGTGTTTTCAACATGTGTTCATAAAATACAGACCCTGACATGTAAGTGGGTGAACAGTGTTACTGTAAAGTAAAGAAAGTTATCTTCAGTTTTGAATTTATAGTTGTTAACTAAAGAACAAGAAAGAATGCTGAGTCATAATCTTGAAGTTAATACATAATAAATTTATTCTTTGTGACTACCATTATAAAATGTTATATTAATTCTGAATATTAGATTGGTGAGCATGTCGAGGGGTACTCCATACAACTTCATGTGATCAAGTTTTTCAGTGGGTTGTGGCAGGTTGGAACATTTCTCTGTTTACCTCAGTTACCACGGAGATATAATTGAAATATTGTTGAAAGTTATGTTAAACACCCACAACTCTTAAGCCTAATTCATAATATTGTTTGAATTCTTATTTTCAGCTGACAAATATTAGTGGCAGAGCTACACCCTCTCAACTTTCCAAAGATTATGACATGTTGAGCAAACTGTTGACTGCTTTCTTAACCCACCCTCCAAACATCACTATCAGTCAAAACAATGATTGGTTAATGGAGTCTAAGTACAGCAAGGCCTGGGAAGATTTCTTGAGCAAGTTAAATGAAGGAATGAAGGCTGAAAATTATATGACGTAAGTTATAATTTGTTCTCATTTTATATCTGTTAAGCTCTCTTGGTCAAAGGAGCAAGTAAGGTTTAGTATCAGTTGGTGTCGGTCGTTTGTACATCCGTACTTCAATCCGTCGGTAATCAAAAAGTTTTTAATGTTTTACTCCAGGTGATTGATACAGGCTCATGTGATCATCTAGTTTGATTTATCTTTTTATTCATTAAATTTGATGAAACCAGGATTATAAAATCATTTTTGGTATTTTGTAAATACATTACTCCCAAAAGCCAAATTTTTTATTTGAAAACAAAATTAAGATAAAAAACACTGTTGAAACCTCAAGGATTTGAAGGTCTTCCTCCATCCTTTCAAATACTGTTGAAACTCATTATCTTAAACTGGGATAAAATGGAGTCATTACATGTATATAGACTGAACCTTAATTTCAACACAAATTCCCAGTACCTTCTGATTTTGAAACAACAAAATTCAGCTGAGTATAAAATTATAACTGAAGAATTGTTCATCTCATTACATTGTTATGCTTTCATTGGAATAAAAGTTTGAAGATACCAAAGGTATAATCAGATGCCATAAAGTGAAGGATGGGCCAAGCAATGTCCAAAATAAAAAAGGACAAACAATGGTCGTCAAAACACAGAAAGTTTAAGATTGAGAAACATGAACCCTACTATGGAAGTGATTTACTAACCTATTGTGTGGTTACACATTTACAGGTAGAAGTTGAATTTACAATCAGTGCATATCAGTGATAAAGTTGCCAAGGTGTTTTTGATTTATTTGATAATAATAAGAAAATAAAAATAAAAACGTAGATATCAAATTTAGTGAGCACGGCGGGTTTCTAGAATAACCTTCATCAGATACGTTCAAAATCTAAAGATTGGAAAGCCTAATAATTCAATGTTTTGTGAGCAATAAAACTTAAACCATTGATAAAAATTGTCAGCCACTTGTAGCAGTTCAGCAATTGTCTGCCACTATGTAACTGACATTGATAGTGGCGTTAAACACCCATAACCCTTGTTTATATATTTGTTTTCAGATCGTTGTTGTCTACAATATCCACTCAAACTGTGGAATCAGTTATTAACAGTCTGGCAGGTATCCCAGAATTCAAACCTATACTGAATTATGTCAGCTTGTACATGACAGTAGTACTGGATAGATTAAACCAAAGTCAATGTAAGTTTGTATACTTGAGGCATAGGGGCCGTCGTGGTAGTGATAGTATGGTAGTTAAATTTACAACTACCTACGTAATCAGTGCCTATCACCACTATGAGTTTGAACCCCCTTCATTGCGAGGTGTACTCGATACAACATTATGTGATAAAGTTTGTCTGTTACTTGCATCAGGTCAGTGGTTTTCTCCGTTGATCCGGTTTCCTCCACTAATAAAACTGACCGCCACAATATTACTGAAATATTGTTAGAAGTGGCGTTAAATACCATAAACCTAAACCCACTTCATAAAGAAGACAAATTCTGAACTTATTCTTCTCTATATGTTTTAATGTTATGCCCTCCTTAAAATAATACTGTTTTATTGTAACATGACATGGTTTTTGAAGCGATCATCTTTTTAATAGTGTTCACATTATAACTTAAGCATGTGGATTAAGTGGACATTTTCGTCTTTAATAGTGTTCACATTATAACTTAAGCATGTGGATTAAGTGGACATTTTCGTCTTTAATAGTGTTCACATTATAACTTAAGCATGTGGATTAAGTGGACATTTTCGTCTTTAATAGTGTTCACATTATAACTTAAGCATGTGGATTAAGTGGACATTTTCGTCTTTAATAGTGTTCACATTATAACTTAAGCATGTGGATTAAGTGGACATTTTCGTCTGCTGTTGGGCTTTTATATCTTTTTCAATTTTTCAATAGTCAGGTATATCATGCATATCAAGCAAAACATAACTTTAAAAAAAATTACGCTGAAGTTATCATTCAAAATGGAGGGACAGGATTATACATTTATGACACAAAGTCAAATTTCCCAGAAATTAAGAATAATATCAATCAGATATATAATTATATAATTAGATACATGTACATAGTTTTTCTATTTAGGAATTTATGAGATAAACATGTTTTTTTTTTATGTAAAATGGTTTGGTTTTAACAAAAAAGTGAGAATCTTGAACTCTTGTGATTAGCCACAAATTGTAAAGAAACATACAACCTCTGAAGAATAAGTGTAACTTTAAAAAAAATAATTAAAAGTAAAAATAATAACACACAAACAAAAAACAATAAAATATACAATCAAAGTGAAATATAATTACATGTTTCAGCTGTTACAGATATTAATTCTCTGTTTGATGGATATCCTGAGTTAGAAAAGGCAGTGGTGTTAATGGATAATCTTCCACAATTGTACCAAGTCTGGGTTTTTAATGGCTTATATCATTCAAGTAAAGTAAGTTCATGTACCATTATTTGTTTGTTTAAACATATTTTATTGTCTTATAAATGTACAATTAGATTGGAAGCTAGTTAAATCAACTGAGTACATCCTCTCCATACAATAATGTTATATACATAAATATGAAAATGACAGCAAGTTACATATATAATAAATGTATACATAAATATTTTTGATAAACAGAAGTGTGGGGGAGGGGTAAGGGGATTGTATGCATTATTATACAAGGAATAATTATTTTTTATGTTAATTTATATGCAGATTTTGAGAAAATAGAAATCATGATACTTTTATAGTCTTCGGTTTGACCTGACCTGGTCATGAACCCACAATCTACCGACCTCACTAACCATTACACCACAGATGCTGTTCATTTCAATGTAGAAATTTATCAAATAGCAATATTTCTCATGTTGACAGTGAGGTCATCAGTAATGAAAAAACTTGTATTCCTACATGAGTGTGAAACAGCACCAAGCCATCAGTTGAATGGTATTCTGTTCCTACATGAGTGTGAAACAGCACCAAGCCATCAGTTGAATGGTATTCTGTGAGTGTGAAACAGCACCAAGCCATCAGTTGAATGGTATTATGTTCCTACATGAGTGTGAAACAGCACCAAGCCATCAGTTGAATGGTATTCTGTGAGTGTGAAACAGCACCAAGCCATCAGTTGAATGGTATTCTGTTCCTACATGAGTGTGAAACAGCACCAAGCCATCAGTTGAATGGTATTCTGTTCCTACATGAGTGTGAAACAGCACCAAGCCATCAGTTGAATGGTATTCTGTGAGTGTGAAACAGCACCAAGCCATCAGTTGAATGGTATTCTGTTCCTACGTGAGTGTGAAACAGCACCAAGCCATCAGTTGAATGGTATTCTGTGAGTGTGAAACAGCACCAAGCCATCAGTTGAACGGTATTCTGTTCCTACATGAGTGTGAAACAGCACCAAGCCATCAGTTGAATGGTATTCTGTGAGTGTGAAACAGCACCAAGCCATCAGTTGAATGGTATTCTGTTCCTACATGAGTGTGAAACAGCACCAAGCCATCAGTTGAATGGTATTCTGTTCCTACGTGAGTGTGAAACAGCACCAAGCCATCAGTTGAATGGTATTCTGTGAGTGTGAAACAGCACCAAGCCATCATTTGAATGGTATTCTGTTCCTACGTGAGTGTGAAACAGCACCAAGCCATCAGTTGAATGGTATTCTGTTCCTACGTGAGTGTGAAACAGCACCAAGCCATCAGTTGAATGGTATTCTGTGAGTGTTAAACAGCACCAAGCCATCAGTTGAATGGTATTCTGTTCCTACGTGAGTGTGAAACAGCACCAAGCCATCAGTTGAATGGTATTCTGTGAGTGTGAAACAGCACCAAGCCATCAGTTGAATGGTATTCTGTGAGTGAAACAGCACCAAGCCATCAGTTGAATGGTATTCTGTGAGTGTTAAACAGCACCAAGCCATCAGTTGAATGGTATTCTGTGAGTGTTAAACAGCACCAAGCCATCAGTTGAATGGTATTCTGTGAGTGTTAAACAGCACCAAGCCATCAGTTGAATGATATTCTGTTCCTACGTGAGTGTGAAACAGCACCAAGCCATCAGTTGAATGGTATTCTGTGAGTGTTAAACAGCACCAAGCCATCAGTTGAATGGTATTCTGTGAGTGTGAAACAGCACCAAGCCATCAGTTGAATGGTATTCTGTTCCTACGTGAGTGTGAAACAGCACCAAGCCATCAGTTGAATGGTATTCTGTGAGTGTGAAACAGCACCAAGCCATCAGTTGAATGGTATTCTGTGAGTGTTAAACAGCACCAATCCATCAGTTGAATGGTATTATGTTCCTACGTGAGTGTGAAACAGCACCAAGCCATCAGTTGAATGGTATTATGTTCCTACATGAGTGTGAAACAGCACCAAGCCATCAGTTGAATGGTATTCTGTGAGTGTGAAACAGCACCAAGCCATCAGTTGAATGGTATTCTGTTCCTACGTGAGTGTGAAACAGCACCAAGCCATCAGTTGAATGGTATTCTGTGAGTGTTAAACAGCACCAAGCCATCAGTTGAATGGTATTCTGTGAGTGTTAAACAGCACCAAGCCATCAGTTGAATGGTATTCTGTTCCTACGTGAGTGTGAAACAGCACCAAGCCATCAGTTGAATGGTATTCTGTGAGTGTGAAACAGCACCAAGCCATCAGTTGAATGGTATTCTGTTCCTACGTGAGTGTGAAACAGCACCAAGCCATCAGTTGAATGGTATTCTGTGAGTGTGAAACAGCACCAAGCCATCAGTTGAATGGTATTCTGTTCCTACGTGAGTGTGAAACAGCACCAAGCCATCAGTTGAATGGTATTCTGTGAGTGTTAAACAGCACCAAGCCATCAGTTGAATGGTATTCTGTTCCTATGTGAGTGTGAAACAGCACCAAGCCATCAGTTGAATGGTATTATGTTCCTATGTGAGTGTGAAACAGCACCAAGCCATCAGTTGAATGGTATTCTGTGAGTGAAACAGCACCAAGCCATCAGTTGAATGGTATTCTGTGAGTGTTAAACAGCACCAAGCCATCAGTTGAATGGTATTCTGTTCCTACGTGAGTGTGAAACAGCACCAAGCCATCAGTTGAATGGTATTCTGTGAGTGTTAAACAGCACCAAGCCATCAGTTGAATGGTATTCTGTGAGTGTGAAACAGCACCAAGCCATCAGTTGAATGGTATTCTGTGAGTGTGAAACAGCACCAAGCCATCAGTTGAATGGTATTCTGTTCCTACATGAGTGTGAAACAGCACCAAGCCATCAGTTGAATGGTATTCTGTTCCTACGTGAGTGTGAAACAACACCAAGCCATCAGTTGAATGGTATTCTGTGAGTGTGAAACAGCACCAAGCCATCAGTTGAATGGTATTCTGTTCCTACATGAGTGTGAAACAGCACCAAGCCATCAGTTGAATGGTATTCTGTTCCTATGTGAGTGTGAAACAGCACCAAGCCATCAGTTGAATGGTATTCTGTGAGTGTGAAACAGCACCAAGCCATCAGTTGAATGGTATTCTGTGAGTGTGAAACAGCACCAAGCCATCAGTTGAATGGTATTCTGTGAGTGTGAAACAGCACCAAGCCATCAGTTGAATGGTATTCTGTGAGTGTGAAACAGCACCAAGCCATCAGTTGAATGGTATTCTGTTCCTACGTGAGTGTGAAATAGCACCAAGCCATCAGTTGAATGGTATTCTGTGAGTGTGAAACAGCACCAAGCCATCAGTTGAATGGTATTCTGTGAGTGTTAAACAGCACCAAGCCATGAGTTGAATGGTATTCTGTTCCTACGTGAGTGTGAAACAGCACCAAGCCATCAGTTGAATGGTATTCTGTGAGTGTGAAACAGCACCAAGCCATCAGTTGAATGGTATTCTGTGAGTGGTAAACAGCACCAAGCCATCAGTTGAATGGTATTATGTTCCTACGTGAGTGTGAAACAGCACCAAGCCATCAGTTGAATGGTATTATGTTCCTACATGAGTGTGAAACAGCACCAAGCCATCAGTTGAATGGTATTCTGTGAGTGTGAAACAGCACCAAGCCATCAGTTGAATGGTATTCTGTTCCTACGTGAGTGTGAAACAGCACCAAGCCATCAGTTGAATGGTATTCTGTGAGTGTGAAACAGCACCAAGCCATCAGTTGAATGGTATTCTGTTCCTACGTGAGTGTGAAACAGCACCAAGCCATCAGTTGAATGGTATTCTGTTCCTACATGAGTGTGAAACAGCACCAAGCCATCAGTTGAATGGTATTCTGTGAGTGTGAAACAGCACCAAGCCATCAGTTGAATGGTATTCTGTTCCTACATGAGTGTGAAACAGCACCAAGCCATCAGTTGAATGGTATTCTGTTCCTACATGAGTGTGAAACAGCACCAAGCCATCAGTTGAATGGTATTCTGTGAGTGTGAAACAGCACCAAGCCATCAGTTGAATGGTATTCTGTGAGTGTGAAACAGCACCAAGCCATCAGTTGAACGGTATTCTGTTCCTACATGAGTGTGAAACAGCACCAAGCCATCAGTTGAATGGTATTCTGTGAGTGTGAAACAGCACCAAGCCATCAGTTGAATGGTATTATGTTCCTACATGAGTGTGAAACAGCACCAAGCCATCAGTTGAATGGTATTCTGTTCCTACGTGAGTGTGAAACAGCACCAAGCCATCAGTTGAATGGTATTCTGTGAGTGTGAAACAGCACCAAGCCATCATTTGAATGGTATTCTGTTCCTACGTGAGTGTGAAACAGCACCAAGCCATCAGTTGAATGGTATTCTGTGAGTGTTAAACAGCACCAAGCCATCAGTTGAATGGTATTCTGTTCCTACGTGAGTGTGAAACAGCACCAAGCCATCAGTTGAATGGTATTCTGTGAGTGTTAAACAGCACCAAGCCATGAGTTGAATGGTATTCTGTTCCTACGTGAGTGTGAAACAGCACCAAGCCATCAGTTGAATGGTATTCTGTGAGTGTGAAACAGCACCAAGCCATCAGTTGAATGGTATTCTGTGAGTGAAACAGCACCAAGCCATCAGTTGAATGGTATTCTGTGAGTGTTAAACAGCACCAAGCCATCAGTTGAATGGTATTCTGTGAGTGTTAAACAGCACCAAGCCATCAGTTGAATGGTATTCTGTGAGTGTTAAACAGCACCAAGCCATCAGTTGAATGGTATTCTGTGAGTGTTAAACAGCACCAAGCCATCAGTTGAATGATATTCTGTTCCTACGTGAGTGTGAAACAGCACCAAGCCATCAGTTGAATGGTATTCTGTGAGTGTTAAACAGCACCAAGCCATCAGTTGAATGGTATTCTGTGAGTGTGAAACAGCACCAAGCCATCAGTTGAATGGTATTCTGTTCCTATGTGAGTGTGAAACAGCACCAAGCCATCAGTTGAATGGTATTCTGTGAGTGTTAAACAGCACCAAGCCATCAGTTGAATGGTATTCTGTTCCTATGTGAGTGTGAAACAGCACCAAGCCATCAGTTGAATGGTATTCTGTGAGTGTGAAACAGCACCAAGCCATCAGTTGAATGGTATTCTGTGAGTGTGAAACAGCACCAAGCCATCAGTTGAATGGTATTCTGTGAGTGTGAAACAGCACCAAGCCATCAGTTGAATGGTATTCTGTTCCTATATGAGTGTGAAACAGCACCAAGCCATCAGTTGAATGGTATTCTGTGAGTGTGAAACAGCACCAAGCCATCAGTTGAATGGTATTCTGTGAGTGTTAAACAGCACCAAGCCATGAGTTGAATGGTATTCTGTTCCTACGTGAGTGTGAAACAGCACCAAGCCATCAGTTGAATGGTATTCTGTGAGTGTGAAACAGCACCAAGCCATCAGTTGAATGGTATTCTGTGAGTGTTAAACAGCACCAATCCATCAGTTGAATGGTATTATGTTCCTACGTGAGTGTGAAACAGCACCAAGCCATCAGTTGAATGGTATTATGTTCCTACATGAGTGTGAAACAGCACCAAGCCATCAGTTGAATGGTATTCTGTGAGTGTGAAACAGCACCAAGCCATCAGTTGAATGGTATTCTGTTCCTACGTGAGTGTGAAACAGCACCAAGCCATCAGTTGAATGGTATTCTGTTCCTACATGAGTGTGAAACAGCACCAAGCCATCAGTTGAATGGTATTCTGTGAGTGTGAAACAGCACCAAGCCATCAGTTGAATGGTATTCTGTTCCTACGTGAGTGTGAAACAGCACCAAGCCATCAGTTGAATGGTATTCTGTTCCTACGTGAGTGTGAAACAGCACCAAGCCATCAGTTGAATGGTATTCTGTGAGTGTTAAACAGCACCAAGCCATCAGTTGAATGGTATTCTGTGAGTGTTAAACAGCACCAAGCCATCAGTTGAATGGTATTCTGTTCCTACGTGAGTGTGAAACAGCACCAAGCCATCAGTTGAATGGTATTCTGTGAGTGTGAAACAGCACCAAGCCATCAGTTGAATGGTATTCTGTTCCTACGTGAGTGTGAAACAGCACCAAGCCATCAGTTGAATGGTATTCTGTGAGTGTGAAACAGCACCAAGCCATCAGTTGAATGGTATTCTGTGAGTGTGAAACAGCACCAAGCCATCAGTTGAATGGTATTCTGTTCCTACATGAGTGTGAAACAGCACCAAGCCATCAGTTGAATGGTATTCTGTTCCTACGTGAGTGTGAAACAACACCAAGCCATCAGTTGAATGGTATTCTGTGAGTGTGAAACAGCACCAAGCCATCAGTTGAATGGTATTCTGTTCCTACATGAGTGTGAAACAGCACCAAGCCATCAGTTGAATGGTATTCTGTTCCTATGTGAGTGTGAAACAGCACCAAGCCATCAGTTGAATGGTATTCTGTGAGTGTGAAACAGCACCAAGCCATCAGTTGAATGGTATTCTGTGAGTGTGAAACAGCACCAAGCCATCAGTTGAATGGTATTCTGTGAGTGTGAAACAGCACCAAGCCATCAGTTGAATGGTATTCTGTGAGTGTGAAACAGCACCAAGCCATCAGTTGAATGGTATTCTGTTCCTACGTGAGTGTGAAACAACACCAAGCCATCAGTTGAATGGTATTCTGTGAGTGTGAAACAGCACCAAGCCATCAGTTGAATGGTATTCTGTTCCTACATGAGTGTGAAACAGCACCAAGCCATCAGTTGAATGGTATTCTGTTCCTACGTGAGTGTGAAACAGCACCAAGCCATCAGTTGAATGGTATTCTGTGAGTGTTAAACAGCACCAAGCCATCAGTTGAATGGTATTATGTTCCTATGTGAGTGTGAAACAGCACCAAGCCATCAGTTGAATGGTATTCTGTGAGTGAAACAGCACCAAGCCATCAGTTGAATGGTATTCTGTGAGTGTTAAACAGCACCAAGCCATCAGTTGAATGGTATTCTGTTCCTACGTGAGTGTGAAACAGCACCAAGCCATCAGTTGAATGGTATTCTGTGAGTGTTAAACAGCACCAAGCCATCAGTTGAATGGTATTCTGTGAGTGTGAAACAGCACCAAGCCATCAGTTGAATGGTATTCTGTGAGTGTGAAACAGCACCAAGCCATCAGTTGAATGGTATTCTGTTCCTACATGAGTGTGAAACAGCACCAAGCCATCAGTTGAATGGTATTCTGTTCCTACGTGAGTGTGAAACAACACCAAGCCATCAGTTGAATGGTATTCTGTGAGTGTGAAACAGCACCAAGCCATCAGTTGAATGGTATTCTGTTCCTACATGAGTGTGAAACAGCACCAAGCCATCAGTTGAATGGTATTCTGTTCCTATGTGAGTGTGAAACAGCACCAAGCCATCAGTTGAATGGTATTCTGTGAGTGTGAAACAGCACCAAGCCATCAGTTGAATGGTATTCTGTGAGTGTGAAACAGCACCAAGCCATCAGTTGAATGGTATTCTGTGAGTGTGAAACAGCACCAAGCCATCAGTTGAATGGTATTCTGTGAGTGTGAAACAGCACCAAGCCATCAGTTGAATGGTATTCTGTTCCTACGTGAATGTGAAATAGCACCAAGCCATCAGTTGAATGGTATTCTGTGAGTGTGAAACAGCACCAAGCCATCAGTTGAATGGTATTCTGTGAGTGTTAAACAGCACCAAGCCATGAGTTGAATGGTATTCTGTTCCTACGTGAGTGTGAAACAGCACCAAGCCATCAGTTGAATGGTATTCTGTGAGTGTGAAACAGCACCAAGCCATCAGTTGAATGGTATTCTGTGAGTGGTAAACAGCACCAAGCCATCAGTTGAATGGTATTATGTTCCTACGTGAGTGTGAAACAGCACCAAGCCATCAGTTGAATGGTATTATGTTCCTACATGAGTGTGAAACAGCACCAAGCCATCAGTTGAATGGTATTCTGTGAGTGTGAAACAGCACCAAGCCATCAGTTGAATGGTATTCTGTTCCTACGTGAGTGTGAAACAGCACCAAGCCATCAGTTGAATGGTATTCTGTGAGTGTGAAACAGCACCAAGCCATCAGTTGAATGGTATTCTGTGAGTGTGAAACAGCACCAAGCCATCAGTTGAATGGTATTCTGTTCCTACGTGAGTGTGAAACAGCACCAAGCCATCAGTTGAATGGTATTCTGTTCCTACGTGAGTGTGAAACAGCACCAAGCCATCAGTTGAATGGTATTCTGTGAGTGTTAAACAGCACCAAGCCATCAGTTGAATGGTATTCTGTGAGTGTTAAACAGCACCAAGCCATCAGTTGAATGGTATTCTGTTCCTACGTGAGTGTGAAACAGCACCAAGCCATCAGTTGAATGGTATTCTGTGAGTGTGAAACAGCACCAAGCCATCAGTTGAATGGTATTCTGTTCCTACGTGAGTGTGAAACAGCACCAAGCCATCAGTTGAATGGTATTCTGTGAGTGTGAAACAGCACCAAGCCATCAGTTGAATGGTATTCTGTTCCTACGTGAGTGTGAAACAGCACCAAGCCATCAGTTGAATGGTATTCTGTGAGTGTTAAACAGCACCAAGCCATCAGTTGAATGGTATTCTGTTCCTATGTGAGTGTGAAACAGCACCAAGCCATCAGTTGAATGGTATTCTGTGAGTGAAACAGCACCAAGCCATCAGTTGAATGGTATTCTGTGAGTGTTAAACAGCACCAAGCCATCAGTTGAATGGTATTCTGTTCCTACGTGAGTGTGAAACAGCACCAAGCCATCAGTTGAATGGTATTCTGTGAGTGGTAAACAGCACCAAGCCATCAGTTGAATGGTATTCTGTGAGTGTGAAACAGCACCAAGCCATCAGTTGAATGGTATTCTGTGAGTGTGAAACAGCACCAAGCCATCAGTTGAATGGTATTCTGTTCCTACATGAGTGTGAAACAGCACCAAGCCATCAGTTGAATGGTATTCTGTTCCTACGTGAGTGTGAAACAGCACCAAGCCATCAGTTGAATGGTATTCTGTGAGTGTGAAACAGCACCAAGCCATCAGTTGAATGGTATTCTGTGAGTGTGAAACAGCACCAAGCCATCAGTTGAATGGTATTCTGTTCCTACGTGAGTGTGAAACAGCACCAAGCCATCAGTTGAATGGTATTCTGTGAGTGTGAAACAGCACCAAGCCATCAGTTGAATGGTATTCTGTGAGTGTGAAACAGCACCAAGCCATCAGTTGAATGGTATTCTGTTCCTACGTGAGTGTGAAACAGCACCAAGCCATCAGTTGAATGGTATTCTGTTCCTACGTGAGTGTGAAACAGCACCAAGCCATCAGTTGAATGGTATTCTGTGAGTGTTAAACAGCACCAAGCCATCAGTTGAATGGTATTCTGTGAGTGTTAAACAGCACCAAGCCATCAGTTGAATGGTATTCTGTTCCTACGTGAGTGTGAAACAGCACCAAGCCATCAGTTGAATGGTATTCTGTGAGTGTGAAACAGCACCAAGCCATCAGTTGAATGGTATTCTGTTCCTACGTGAGTGTGAAACAGCACCAAGCCATCAGTTGAATGGTATTCTGTGAGTGTGAAACAGCACCAAGCCATCAGTTGAATGGTATTCTGTTCCTACGTGAGTGTGAAACAGCACCAAGCCATCAGTTGAATGGTATTCTGTGAGTGTTAAACAGCACCAAGCCATCAGTTGAATGGTATTCTGTTCCTATGTGAGTGTGAAACAGCACCAAGCCATCAGTTGAATGGTATTCTGTGAGTGAAACAGCACCAAGCCATCAGTTGAATGGTATTCTGTGAGTGTTAAACAGCACCAAGCCATCAGTTGAATGGTATTCTGTGAGTGTTAAACAGCACCAAGCCATCAGTTGAATGGTATTCTGTGAGTGTGAAACAGCACCAAGCCATCAGTTGAATGGTATTCTGTGAGTGTGAAACAGCACCAAGCCATCAGTTGAATGGTATTCTATTCCTACATGAGTGTGAAACAGCACCAAGCCATCAGTTGAATGGTATTATGTTCCTACATGAGTGTGAAACAGCACCAAGCCATCAGTTGAATGGTATTCTGTGAGTGTGAAACAGCACCAAGCCATCAGTTGAATGGTATTCTGTTCCTACGTGAGTGTGAAACAGCACCAAGCCATCAGTTGAATGGTATTCTGTGAGTGTGAAACAGCACCAAGCCATCAGTTGAATGGTATTCTGTGAGTGTGAAACAGCACCAAGCCATCAGTTGAATGGTATTCTGTTCCTACGTGAGTGTGAAACAGCACCAAGCCATCAGTTGAATGGTATTCTGTTCCTACGTGAGTGTGAAACAGCACCAAGCCATCAGTTGAATGGTATTCTTTGAGTGTTAAACAGCACCAAGCCATCAGTTGAATGGTATTCTGTGAGTGTTAAACAGCACCAAGCCATCAGTTGAATGGTATTCTGTGAGTGTTAAACAGCACCAAGCCATCAGTTGAATGGTATTCTGTGAGTGTTAAACAGCACCAAGCCATCAGTTGAATGGTATTCTGTGAGTGTTAAACAGCACCAAGCCATCAGTTGAATGGTATTCTGTTCCTATGTGAGTGTGAAACAGCACCAAGCCATCAGTTGAATGGTATTCTGTGAGTGAAACAGCATCAAGCCATCAGTTGAATGGTATTCTGTGAGTGTGAAGCAGCACCAAGCCATCAGTTGAATGGTATTCTGGACTTATTTTTACTCAGAAACCTTTAATATCAATCTCTTTTCTTTTAAACATCCAGGATAAATGTGTGACATGATTTTTATTTGCTACATGTTTTCTTGCATGTATTTGTGTGTTGGGGTCGTATAGATTTTTCCTCTTTCTACAATTTTGATATTAGATTTTAGAAATGTTCTGACAGCAAGTATTTTTTGTTTTTCATTTTATTACTTGCACAAATATTTTATTGTTTTTTGTTTTAGGTGTCAAAATTGTTGAACATACAAAGTTGGGACCAGTTTTGTAATATGACTGATCCCCTGTCCGATGTTCCTGGTGCTAACTTTAGTGTGTCTGATTTCAAATCAAAACTTTGTCAACTGAACCTTACCAAACTTATGATAGAAGCCACGGAATACCAGGGAATGCCAGAATTAGAAAATTTGGTAGATATTGTTTTCTTATAAAATTTTGTGGAATTGCCCAAATATTTCATCACTTTTATTTTTTTCATTTATCCCAAATTAAGAAATCTATATTTGGAAAATAAGTTAACGATAGCATTACTGTTAATTGTTAACTGATGTAAGTTAACAATAACATTACTGGTTTTTTTTATCTGATGTAAGTTAACAATAACATTACTGATAATTTTTAACTGATACAAGCTAACAATAGCATTACTGTTAATTTTGGTTGATATAAATTGACATTACTGTTAAATTGTAACTGATTTATTTTAAGAATAACATTACTGTTAATTGTTAACTGATGTAAGTTAACAATAACATTACTGTTAATTGTTAACTGATGTAAGTTAACAATAACATTACTGTTAATTGTTAACTGATGTAAGTTAACAATAACATTACTGTTAATTGTTAACTGATGTAAGTTAACAATAACATTACTGTTAATTGTTAACTGATGTAAGTTAACAATAACATTACTGTTAATTGTTAACTGATGTAAGTTAACAATAACATTACTGTTAATTGTTAACTGATGTAAGTTAACAATAACATTACTGTTAATTGTTAACTGATGTAAGTTAACAATAACATTACTGTTAATTGTTAACTGATGTAAGTTAACAATAACATTACTGTTAATTGTTAACTGATGTAAGTTAACAATAACATTACTGTTAATTGTTAACTGATGTAAGTTAACAATAACATTACTGTTAATTGTTAACTGATGTAAGTTAACAATAACATTACTGTTAATTGTTAACTGATGTAAGTTAACAATAACATTACTGTTAATTGTTAACTGATGTAAGTTAACAATAACATTACTGTTAATTGTTAACTGATGTAAGTTAACAATAACATTACTGTTAATTGTTAACTGATGTAAGTTAACAATAACATTACTGTTAATTGTTAACTGATGTAAGTTAACAATAACATTACTGTTAATTGTTAACTGATGTAAGTTAACAATAACATTACTGTTAATTGTTAACTGATGTAAGTTAACAATAACATTACTGTTAATTGTTAACTGATGTAAGTTAACAATAACATTACTGTTAATTGTTAACTGATGTAAGTTAACAATAACATTACTGTTAATTGTTAACTGATGTAAGTTAACAATAACATTACTGTTAATTGTTAACTGATGTAAGTTAACAATAACATTACTGTTAATTGTTAACTGATGTAAGTTAACAATAACATTACTGTTAATTGTTAACTGATGTAAGTTAACAATAACATTACTGTTAATTGTTAACTGATGTAAGTTAACAATAACATTACTGTTAATTGTTAACTGATGTAAGTTAACAATAACATTACTGTTAATTGTTAACTGATGTAAGTTAACAATAACATTACTGTTAATTGTTAACTGATGTAAGTTAACAATAACATTACTGTTAATTGTTAACTGATGTAAGTTAACAATAACATTACTGTTAATTGTTAACTGATGTAAGTTAACAATAACATTACTGTTAATTGTTAACTGATGTAAGTTAACAATAACATTACTGTTAATTGTTAACTGATGTAAGTTAACAATAACATTACTGTTAATTGTTAACTGATGTAAGTTAACAATAACATTACTGTTAATTGTTAACTGATGTAAGTTAACAATAACATTACTGTTAATTGTTAACTGATGTAAGTTAACAATAACATTACTGTTAATTGTTAACTGATGTAAGTTAACAATAACATTACTGTTAATTGTTAACTGATGTAAGTTAACAATAACATTACTGTTAATTGTTAACTGATGTAAGTTAACAATAACATTACTGTTAATTTTTAACTGATGTAAGTTAACAATAACATTACTGTTAATTTTTAACTGATATGAGATAACAATAGTGTTTCCATTAATTCATAGTTTGTTATTTATGTTTTCTATGATTTAGTTTCAGAACACAAATTCCAATGAAACAGCTGACAATGTGGATACGGCCAAACTTGTTGCACAATATAACCAGTTATCTGCATATTTGTTAAGTTATATTGAAGTGCAAAGCCAGAATCCTGATAACGTAGCACTTCCTCGATTCCTAAATATGCAATATTGGTTGGATACGACAAATTTCCTGAACACTGTTATAACTGACCCAAGCAGGTTGATGAGGTGAGTTATTGGGGGTTATGGTGTTTAGCATCACTTTCAACAATATTTCAGTTATATCATGGTGGTCAGTTTTATCGGTAGAGGAAACTGGGGAAAATCGCTGATCTGTCACAAGTCACTGACAAACTTTATCATATATTGTTGTATCAAGTACACCTCGCCATGAGTGTGATTGGAACTCACAACTGTGGTGGTGATATGCACTGATTGCATAGTAAGTTGTAAATCCAGCTACCATACGATCTTATATGAGCCCCTTATTGAAGAGTTTAATGATAACTATATACATGTAAATAAACCAAACACAGAATTACATGTATTTTTGACAGATATCTTCCTTTAACCATGTTGAATTTGGAGAAGAGATTTTGCTTAAGGATAGTGAGTGAGCATTTGTTGTTTAATGCCATAATGAGCAATTTTTCAGCTACATTATGGCGAGATCAAGTTACATTTGGATGACATGATAATGATGGTGTCTGCCTTGTACTAGACTAACACATTGAGTAGACATGTCACTCATCTCAGACACATTGTTGTAATTCAGAGACAACCAGATTTGCTCTTAATCCTTAATGCTGTGTGCTTAGTTGATTTTTTATAGTTTTTATTCAAATAGTTATTTTTAATTGTGAATTATTTTTTTTTAAGCTTATATATTTGTAAATTTTATTTTCAGTTTATCATCATCACTGCCGAGTATACTGCAACAGACCTCAAAAGCCTATGATTTACAAGGTCTAATAAATAGCATGATGGATGGTGATCCGTTCTTTAAACAAATGATGCAAACATATAAAGCTGCTTTCTTAGTATTTCAACATGTTTTTAGTAAAATTGAAAATAGTAAGTTGATCCTACTTATTGAAGTCTAAATTAGTGAAGAATGAAAGACTTACAGTTATTTGAATCTCAGTTAAGGCTTAATTACTCAATTGAGTTTATTTTAACTCGTTACACAATTTGAGTAAAATCATATATTAAATATGTTGTGATTCATTTACATCAGATACAACTTCCAAGGGTACTTCAGGATAACCAATGAACACTCATCACCAAAATCTTGTCAGTAAGTTCAGTGTCAGGCTGTAAAGGAAAAGACAAAGAAAATACTCAAGTTCAATTAAAACAAATTTAAAAGATTAATTTAATATTTACATATACTATTTGAAACTGTATGTAAATAAATTTCTAAATGTATAACAACAACAACAACAAAAAACAAACAAACAAACAAACAAATCAAAGAAAAGGAAAAAACCCAGAGCAAATACAAAAATCTGTCTCAGTAAAAAGGAGACTGTGTAATTTTACATTTAAATACTTTTTGGAAATCTAGTTTACTGTTAACTTTGATTGTATTCATTGTAACAATTAAAAAAAATATTTAGGTAAGACTAGGAGTTCTTAGCACGACTTTCAACAATATCATGGCGCTCAGTTATATTGATATTAATAGAGGAAACCAGATTACCTTGAGGAATCCACAGATCTGCCACAAGTTACTGATAAACTTAATCACATCAATTTGTATCGTAAAACACCATTCCACAGGCTGAAATCAAACCCACATATTTAGTGGTGAAGTTCCCCTTTAATCAGGCCACTCCCACCAAAGGCCACCCTCTTATCAGGCCAGATTTCAGATGAATTGAGATAGTAAAGCACTACTACATTGTCACCCTTAAGAGAGTCCAAATGTCTTATTAGGTCATTTTTTCATTGCAAGAGGATTGGACTTATAGGAAGGGAACTACCAGAATAGGCCCTGATTGTCTATGAAGATGTAAATATAGAATCATAACCCCATAAAGATTGAAGACAACAAAAATATTTATATTTTATTTTTTATTTACAGAGACAATAATCAGAATGGAAGACTTATTTGGTAATGGAACTGAAACCGTAAAGTTATGGGGGTTGATGTTGAAACCTGGTGTGCTAGAAACTGTGCTCAACTCTGTTAATACACCTCAGGTAATGTTAGAACTTGATGTGTTAGAATCTGTGCTCAACTCTGTTAATACACTTCAGGTAATGTTAAAACTTGATGTGTTAGAATCTGTGCTCAACTCTGTTAAAACACCTTGGGTAATGTTAAAACTTGATGTGCTAGAAACTGTGCTCAACTCTGTTAATACACCTTAGGTAATGTTAAAACTTGATGTGTTAGAAACTGTGCTTAACTCTGTTAATGCACCTTGGATAATGTTAAAACTTGATGTGCTAGAAACTGTGCTCAACTCTGTTAATACACCTCAGGTAATGTTAAAACTTGATGTGTTAGAATCTGTGCTTAACTCTGTTAATGCACCTTGGGTAATGTTAAAACTTGATGTGTTAGAATCTGTGCTCAACTCTGTTAATACACCTCAGGTAATGTTAAAACTTGATGTGTTAGAATCTGTGCTTAACTCTGTTAATGCACCTTGGGTAATGTTAAAACTTGATGTGTTAGAATCTGTGCTCAACTCTGTTAATACACCTCAGGTAATGTTAAAACTTGATGTGTTAGAATATGTGCTCAACTCTGTTAATGCACCTTGGGTAATGTTAAAACTTGATGTGTTAGAATCTGTGCTCAACTCTGTTAATACACCTCAGGTAATGTTATAACTTGTGCAAAATATAATGAGTAATTTTTCTGTTAAAAATTTTAGGGATTATCTCTGAAGATTGTATGCAACTTATAGACTTAAATATTTGTTTGTTATAATACTTTTTTACTTGGCTGGGTTAGTATCATACACCAATATTCAATAATTTTACATACTTGTCATTACAATCGGTAATTGTAAAAATCAAAATAGGTGCATGCTATACACAACCTATTATGGTATTGAAAAAAAATAATTCCCTTTCATGTGTTTTTGTTTCAGTTGTATATTTACATAGCATGGTGCAAAAGGAAACTAAAAACTAATCAACCGTTATATGATAAAAACATCATTTAGAAATGATATGCATTCATTTTAAAATGATCTAATAAAACTGTAATTTGAAATATTGTGCCCTGATTCTTTTCTAGTTACTCTTAATAAGAGACTGAACTTTATTTGATCTTCCAACCTAACTTTTATAGAAATAAAAGGATTATTATTTGTTTGAAAATTATTTACAAAGATTATAAATCTTCAAGATAGAGGCTGTTGTGGTCGTGATTATATGATAGTTGAATTCACTTCTCCCTTTACAATCAATGCCTATCACTACTAAAATTGTGAATTTGATTCCCACCGAGTCAAGGTTGTATTTCATACAACTTCCTCATGCTCCAGTTTCTTCCACAACCACACCTGTCATTAATGATGTTTCTTCCACAACCACACCTGTCATTAATGATGTTTCTTCCACAACCACACCTGTCATTAATGATGTTTCTTTCACAACTACATCTGTCCACAATGATGTGGCTAAAAATTGCTGACATTAATCAATCTATCAAAAGCATAAATACTTTTTTCCATTTTCCTTTCACAGTCATTTTGAACTATGTAACAAGATGTAACTTGCAAATACATGCCAGTTAATTTTACTTCTATTTATATATTTTTTCAGATGAGTTCCCTGTTTGCCAAGGACAATGCTACAGAAGTGATTATGTTATTGTGTTATACAGGAAATTTCTCTGACTACTTCACAGTACCAAGTTATATCAGCCTAGATATAGGACAACTTAAGACAGATTTCTGTAGCTTAGATCTGATGAAAGTGGTGTCTGAATTAATGACAGAGTTTGATGTGTATAACTCTATATTAACTGAGGTAAACATATTCATGTTGATTTACAAATTCTATAAAAACAGCGGAACCCTTTTATGTCAATATAGAAGAAAGTTTGAATAATTTGGGTTCCATTAAACTAAGTGCTACACAGACCTAATGTTTACTTGTCTGTTGAAATGAATTCATATCAGAGTTTAAAATAAAGAGATTTGGATGTATTTTAAAATTTAATAAATATATTTTATTGGTCATTTTCCAGTTTATCAGTTCCTGAAAAAAAAATTGCTTATGTTTAAAGAATTAAGCAATAATTAGATGATTGCAAATATATATTTGTATAAACTATTTAACCTTTGACCTTGTTGTAGGCATTCAACAACTCTATTGATATTGAATGGAAATATATTGCTGGTTTTCTTGGAATAGACCAAACATTAACCAATCAGATCACAGCTCTAGCAACCAACCCACCAATGATTGAACTTCCATCTACCTGGATGAATGAATCCTATTGGTTGAATTTATTGGTGCAATACACACAAAGCAGACAAGATCCAACAGATACTGCTGCAGAGTAATTTTATAGTTTAAAAAAAAAAATTCTCTAAAATTCAATTCAATTCAAAAGAAGACATCTTATGTTTGAATAATTATACTATAACTAATTGACGAGTTTCATTATCAAAAATATGTCACTCATGACCAAATAACGCAGTAACTCGTGAATGCATGCAGCGCATGAGTGAGTTACAATGTTATTTGGTCATGAGTGACATATTTTTGATAATGAAACTCGTCAATTAGTTATAGTATTTATTATATAAATAAAAAAAAATGTTTCGAATCGAATTTAATATAAAATTAGTTTAATTGCACTATACTACATGTGTAGTGTAGGGATATACAATAATGTGTATCGCTTCAAAAAACATGGCGCTACCCACGACAATAAAATAATTAAAATGCTTACCTTGAAATATTATTTTAGTTAAATTTTATCAAAATTGAAGCGTACACGAAGCCAAATAACATCTAATCTTTACGTTTCAAACTGGAAGTCTTCATGTGACGTCGACAACGAAATGGCACAAAATATAGCAAGAGTGAAATTAAAAACGGTAATTTCACTGCGAAATTATCGTTTTTATCTACCGTATTTAGGGTTGTATAATATGCAGGATTTTGCCCAGATTCTTTAATTTGTAGGAGGGGTACACATTATAAACAGGAACAATGTGTTTCACTCTTTCCCAGACCGGGAAATCACATGTCCACCAATAAAACCCAACACATTTAATATTTTGCAACTTTATTGAAGATGAAGAGATAAATGGTTCTTAAATTCTCCCAGCAAATGAAACATGCTCAAAGGACTGAAAAATATATACGATTGATATTTAATTCTTATATTTCCGACGGCGATTTTTTTAAAAGTCCATGCACATTATAGAGTTTTTTTCTGGAGATTTTCAAGACCAAGAGGGGGTGCGCATTATGCACCAATGCGCATTATACAACCCTAAATACGGTAACTCGGAAAATTCTGTAATTCACAGCTATCTATATAATAATTGTAATTATTAACCAAAATTTAGCAGTAGTTGAAAAAGAAAATATTTGTATATTAGCTCCTTAATTAAGTAAGAATTGAAAATATTGAACTATGCTTTTCTTTCTTTCTTCATTTCATTTTAAATCTAACTCTCAAGAGGTCTTCATGTTTAGTTTTCAGCAAAACTTCAAAACTGAAGATTACTTGCTGGTGCACATGCGTGATGATAAATATTCTAAAAACAGTTTTGTATATTACACTTGAGTCAGTGAATTATTTACAAATTATTTTAAATTATTATTATTTTTCTTTCTTACAAAATTTTGGTAAAATGTGCACAAAGTCAAATATAGATACAGTCAAACCTGTCTTATGTGACCTTCCAAGGGAACAGTCAAATATGGTCGCATAAGACAGGTGGTCGCTTAATACAGGTTTAATTGATATGCACTGTGAAGGGAAATAAGATTTAAGGTCACATAATACAAGTTATTGCTTAGTAGAGGCAGTTACTAAAGCAGGTTTGACTGTACATAACATTGCCCATTTCACCATTTTATAAACATTTTTCTGCAATTTTAAAGTTAATATATTTCTGTTTTTGTTGTTAATGTTTTGCATTAAAACATGTAAATACCAATATGAAGAAAAACACAGATTAAGTTAATTTGTAATAAATCTATATCAGAAACTGCTAGCAAGTGAATATTTAACTCAAATTGAACAATTTTTGTAGCAATATAATGCCAAAAACAAATCATGCAATGAGATTCAGGTAATTACTGTAGTCCCCCTGCTTTTGCAGTGAAAAGTGGCCTTGAAAGTTGGCAGTTTAGTAGTATTTTGCTATTTCTGTGTGATTCTGAAATTTTGCCTGATAAGAGGGGTAGACTATGGTGGGTGTGGTCTTATAAGAGGGGTAGACTATGGTGGGTGTAGTCTTATAAGAGGGGTAGACTATGGTGGGTGTGGTCTTATAAGAGGGGTAGACTATGGTGGGTGTGGTCTTATAAGAGGGGTAGACTATGTTGGGTGTGGTCTTATAAGAGGGGTAGACTATGGTGGGTGTGGTCTTATAAGAGGGGTAGACTATGGTGGGTGTGGTCTTATAAGAGGGGTAGACTATGGTGGGTGTGGCCTAATAAGAGGGGTAGACTATGTTGGATTTGGTCTTATAAGAGGGGTAGACTATGGTGGGTGTGGCCTTATAAGAGGGGTAAACTATGGTGGGTGTGGTCTTATAAGAGGGGTAGACTATGGTGGGTGTGGCCTTATAAGAGGGGTAAACTATGGTGGGTGTGGACTTATAAGAGGGGTAGACTATGGTGGGTGTGGCCTTATAAGAGGGGTAGACTATGGTGGGTGTGGCCTTATAAGAGGGGTAGACTATGGTGGGTGTAGCCTTATAAGAGGGGTAGACTATGGTGGGTGTGGTCTTATAAGAGGGGTAGACTATGGTGGGTGTGGCCTTATAAGAGGGGTAGACTATGGTGGGTGTGGCCTTATAAGAGGGGTAGACTAGTGGGTGTGGCCTGATAAGAGGGGTAGACTATGGTGGGTGTGGCCTTATAAGAGGGGTAGACTATGGTGGGTGTGGCCTTATAAGAGGGGTAGACTATGTTGGGTGTGGCCTTGTAAGAGGGGTAGACTATGGTGGGTGTGGCCTTATAAGAGGGGTAGACTATGGTGGGTGTGGCCTGATAAGAGGGGTAAACTATGGTGGGTGTGGCCTTATAAGAGGGGTAGACTATGGTGGGTGTGGCCTGATAAGAGGGGTAGACTATGGTGGGTGTGGCCTTATAAGAGGGAGAATACTGTATTACAAAATAAAATGAAAACCCCAAAAATACAGAACAGTTTAAAAATGTAAATGGAGACTATACTAGACACATAGTACAAAGTAAATATGTTATTTGACTTTACCATAACATATTACAGTGCAGAATTTAGACTAGGGGTTATCATGATCGTGATCGTATGGTAGTTGGATTTACAACTACCTATACAATCAGTGCCTATCAACACTAAAAATTATATAATCGAATCCCACTCAGGTGAGGTGTACTCGATACAACATTGTGTGATAAAGTTTGTTAGTGACTTGCGGCATGTCAGTGGTTTTCTCCAGGTACTCTGATTTCCTCCACCAAGAAATATTGACTTCCATGATATAACTGAAGTGGCATTAAACACCATAATGTTAACCCTAACCCAAAAAATTTAGACAAGATTTCATTATTGATGCTAAAAATTTTCACTAGTAAAAGAATGAGGATGCAAGGAACTATGAAGAAAATTCCACTACAGAAATTAAAAAAATTAAGGATATGTGCTTATTGTTGTTCTTCATCACTGCAATGTTTGTAATAATGAGTATAACTCCTACATTAAAAAAGAGTATGAGGGACACTCAGTGTGTAGACAAGCAATACGGTTAACTTTTAAGTGATAAATACTAATACTGTGAATTTCTTTGCACTGATATCACAAAAATTATTGTTTATATATTATGGGATAAGACTTGCTTTTAGAGAGAATTAAATACATATTAAGTTAGTATATAATTTGACCTCGTAAAACAAAATCTAAGTAACTCTCAAGCAAGAAATAAATAAAAATAACCAAAACTTTTGTTTGTTTGTTTCAGACTGGCAACCTTTATGGATATGCTGAAGCCCATGTTAAACATGGAACCTTTCACCTCCATGGGGTATATAATGGACACGTATTTACAACTTCTTCTAGAAAATGTGGAGACAGTCAATGCTACCACACTCACGCTTGATAATTTATTCAGGTCCATTCCAACCCTGTCCAAGATTTACACAACATTGCAAATAAATGATAGTGCTTTGAACGAACTATTTCTTTCACCGATGAAAAATCCAGAGGAATTTTTAAAATTGATGTCGATGACAGATCCATATAAATATTTCTGCGAGAATCAGAAACATTGGCATATCATATTTGTTATTGGGTCTGATACTCCCAGCAAAATCTGCTCCGGAAATTCCTCGGATATATTGGAAAAATTAGTGAACGATTTGAAATATACAGATTATATGAGTGCTGTTAATAATATGACGACTCTTCCAGACTGGACCAGAATTATACAGAATTCAATGAAATTATCCGGACTTATAACAGAAGTTATAACCTCAAATAATGTAAAATTTGATATGTCAAAGATCTTTATGACATTATCTTCGTACAATAACACAGACTTTTTGTGGAATTATCTATCAATGTTTTCTGAATTTGGTCAAATAATAAATGGCACAAGTTTGTCAGCATGGGGTGAACTGGAAAAAGCCTTCATTAATACACAAATGATTACACAACTAACAAATATGATAATGGATAAATTGTTAAAACCTGGAAATGTTTTAGATTTTGGCGGAATGGTTAAGAACACCAGTGTCGTGACAGCATTATTTAATTCTGTCAGGATTAATTCTGAGTCTATGAATGGTCTGTTTAGTGGATACCTGCGATCTGACAAGGTAAAAGTACAGAGATTTAATTAATAGATAAAAATTAGATTAATTTTAAGACAACATTTTATATTGGTGGAAAATTTTAGAATTATTTTTGTTGTTTATTTTCACTTCTCTTTCAGTAATTTTTCAGCTATATCATGACTATTAGACCTATTGAGGGAGAAAATCCCAGACAGATGCCTGTTTGTTGAACGACAGTGTGATTATTGGATTCAAAGTTATATCTTGGCCCACAGTAACTTCTTCAGTTGCATATTTCATAATAATTAGTAACTGTATGTGATCATGAAATCATTGATATCTGCAATTTTTGTTTTCAGATAACAAAATTTGTAAGCATACTGGGTGACAATGAAGCTCTTGGATCATTCCTTTGCGATGTACAACAGTGGCATGAGATATTCGACTTCCCATCATCTCTTAACTTATCAGAAATAATATCACCTCTATGTCAAGGCAACGACACAAATGCTATGATGATCTTAGGAGAACAACTTGACCTTGAGTATATTCTGCCTCTGGTAAGATTATGGTGATTTATGCAATATATTCTGGGAATCAAATTAAAATCACAGTCCTCGAAATGAAAATTTGAATTTACTGATCCAGATCAAATTCTTGAATTTATTTTTAAATGGTTCTAAATAAAAACTGAAAAATTTACTGGTCCGAACAAAGTTTTACTGGTGTTAGGATAGGTGGACCAGTGTTCACTGTGAGGACTGTCTGTGTGGGATCATTTCCATTTTGTTTTATAAGGTCCACTAACAACATCCTGTATCGTGTCATGTCGGGTAACTTTTCATTCACATTTTGATGTTCTGTACTCCTTCATTAAGCTGATATGATGTTGAATACTTAAAAGATTTTGTCATGTCTTTCCTGATTGGTCAAGATGTGACCTTGGGCATGACCTGTTGCATAATGTGACCTTGGGCATGACCTGTTACATAATGTGACCTTGGGCATGACCTGTTGCATAATGTGACCTTGGGCATGACCTGTTACATAATGTGACCTTGGGCATAACCTGTTGCATAATGTGACCTTGGGCATGACCTGTTGCATAATGTGACCTTGGGCATGACCTGTTACATAATGTGACCTTGGGTATGGCCTGTTACATAATGTGACCTTGGGCATGACATGTTACATAATGTGACCTTGGGCATGACCTGTTGCATAATGTGACCTTGGGCATGACCTGTTACATAATGTTTTTAGATGTTAGTGTATCGTTGAATAAAAAAAAAGTTTTAATTTGAGTAATATTTATATCCTGGTTTTGTGTCATACAATATACAATGCTGTGTCATCTTGACCTCTGTACAGATTTTGTACTTATTTGGTCTGATTCAGGTTTTCTGCTGAGAGTATACATGTATCTATGTACTTTCTTCAATTCTTTGTATATGTACTTGATCAGAACTAGAATAATTTTTTGTCTGTTATCCATTGTTGCTACTTGAGAAATCAGAATGATAGAAATGAAAACTAGCTATGTACTACTTTTAGTAATCAACTTATTGTTCTCAATCCAATAGCCTTCATTAACAAATAGATTTAATAACATCACATTACATTTGTTGACATCATAAAGACAGTTATCTGATTTTGTTCATTTTCTTTTTGTGAGGATAATGTTACTACCTCAAGCCTTTTTTATATACTAAACATATTCTTGTTGTATTAAGTTATTCAATTTGTACAAATGTTCAGTGAATTTATAAATAGATACAGTCATACCTGTTTTAAGAGGTCACATTAGGGAAAAAGAAAAAGTGGTCTTGTAAGACAAGTGACCTCTTAAAAGAGGTTCAATTCATATGAAATTTTCTATGACAAGACAAGAAAGAGGTGACCTTTTAATACAGGTTGCTGCTTAATAGAGGAGACCACATGGGCAGGTTCGACTGTATATATATATTTTTGTTTTATTTCTTTAGTTGATGAATTTCTTACCACAAAATCAGACATTTAATATCCAGACCTTTACTGAAGACATAGAGAAGTTAACAGCTAATTTGATGAACTTCTTCAATGTAACGTCTGTTCGTTTCACTGGTGTAGATTTTGATAAATTGGGCAACATCAATTTTACAGAAGTTCTTATTGCAATTCAAACAGAATCAGCAAAGTTAGAGACTTCTTATCCAGATATGTATTCTAAACTGTAAGTTAACCAGATATTTTAGTTAGTTATTGGTGTTTAACGTCCGGCTACCTTCAGCAGGTATTGGTGTTTAACGTCCGGCTTACCTTCAGCAGGTTTTAACGTCCGGCTACTTTCAGCAGGTATTGCGGACAGATTACTTTTTTCAGAGATTAGTGCTCTGTCTGTTTTCTACCTGCTTTTCATGTAAAGTGAACCTCTCGTTGTTTGGTCGGAGTCGGTGGCCGGTCACTAAGGTGTGTGTCCGTGTCGTATCTAGGGTAGCGGTCTATTAGTGTAGGATCATCTGGATCGAAGGCCTCGGGGGATGACTCTGTTCTGTCTCTGAATTCGGTCTTGTAACACAGGAGTTCTGGCATGTACAAAATATTTTTATATCATTTTTAGTATATTTTAGTTAAAATTACCACATAAAATAATGGATAGGGTTGGATAATATTGCCTTTTAACAGGCCACCAGCACCTACTCATAACAAACTGTTGTTTATTATGAGCTGATGCAAGTTGTCTTTTATGTGCAAATAGCATAGCATTCATCATAGCACACACTGAATTAAATCCCATCTCAAGTGTGAGTTGTATATTTCATTTATCCCAACAGCTAGACGACACCCCTTTCTGAGGGGTGGAGAAAATATTTCATATTTTGATACCTATGGTAACTTTTGGGAGTTGTTTAACTTTTAGTTCTGTTAAGATATTAGTAGGTTATATTGTGCCAAAAAAAACTATGAACAGATTGTTAATAAATGTTTAAAAACTCATAATTAAGAAATTTTCCATATATTATTGTATAATTTTTTTTCTAGGATACAAAGTTTCGTTGAGTCTTCGGCAGATTCTAGTAACCAGTTTGGAGGTTATTTCTTGGCAGCTGTTAATTTATGGACTTCTATTTTCAACAAACAGTTGAAAGAATTTTTAGGTAAGCTATTTCTATGTCAGATGTCACTTCTGCCACAGAGAAAGAAGAATATTGTAGTTTAACACTTTATCAGGAAGATCAAGTTCCTTCACAGCCATAGTTTAAAGGTTAAATATTATTATGATAAAAAAAGTTTGAATATACCAAAGTCCTAATCAGAAGCCGTAAATCGAAGGACAGGCAACACAATAGCCAAAAGAAGAAGGACAGACAACACAATAGTCAAAAGAAAAAGGACAGGCAACACAACGGCCAAAAGAAGAAGGACAGGCAACACAATAGCCAAAAGAAAAGGTACAGGCAACACAATAGCCAAAAGAAGAAGGACAGGCAACACAATAGCCAAAAGAAAAAGGACAGGCAACACAATAGCCAAAAGAAGAAGGACAGGCAACACAATAGCCAAAAGACAAAGTACAGGCAACACAATAGCCAAAAGACAAAGGACAAAAAGGTCAAACAATGATCTACAAAACACTACATAGAAAACTAAAGATCAAGCAACACAAACCTGAGTAAACACAGGAAGTGAACTCAGTTGCTCCAGAAGGGTAACAGTTACTGCTCCACATGTGGCACCTGTCATGATATCTGCATTACAACATTTAAAATAGTTATGATAAAACACATATAATTCAAGTATTATATCAATGTACATATGAGTTGTTGTATTACAATGGATGACCCTATCATGAAGGTCATGGTTACACATTGAAGGTCAAATAGATAAAAGCATATGTTACTCTTACATTATAAACAACTAAGATTTACCATTATGAAATTTGAATCTTTATATCTTATTCATTTATTTTAGATAATCCTATGAATCTAACCACTTTGTTGTCTGGTTCAAATGTTGGCAAAACAGTAGATTTGCTACTGAAAGATCCATCGTGGATTGATGAACTTGTGGATGTCAAGTTTAATCCACAAAAGGTAAGATGTAGACTTAAGATTATGGATACTAAATAGTGATATATAAGTGACCAAATACTGTGTACAGGGTTTCTAGATAAGGAGTAATGTCAAAAAAGTTAGAAATTTTGTCAGACTAATTTCCTTCCTGTTAAAGGGAAAAAATAAGGCAATCTGTAAAAGGTTTTTGATTTGCAGTTTCTAGACAGACCATCAAAATTGTCCTTAGCTGTAAATTTTTATTAGGGTTTCAAAATTAAAGCAAAAATTCTTTTAGCATGTTTTCACTACAAAAATGTGTCCTTTTTGGAATCTTTGAAAAAAATATATACATTGTTTACCTACCTATCCACTTCTCAAATTATGGGTAGAGAAACAGCAAAATAAAATAAATAAATAAAAAAAATCCTTCTTTTCTGTTAAATCACCCAAGAGGTGGAAGAGGAACAATATCTTCAATAAAGATCATTAACCATATTATTTTTTTTTAATAAAAAGATATTGGCTAAGCTAAATTTTGCATTGATTTGTTCACAAATGAATCTACAGTCAAACCAGCTTTAGTGATTACCTCTATTAAGTTACAGTCATACCAGCTTTAGTGACCACCTCTATTAAGTTACAGTCAAACCTACTTTGGTGACTACCTCTATTAAGTTACAGTCAAACCTACTTTTGTGACTACCTCTATTAAGTTACAGTCAAACCTACTTTAGTGACTACCTCTATTAAGTTACAGTCAAACCAGCTTTAGTGACTACCTCTATTAAGTTACAGTCAAACCAGCTTTAGTGACTACCTCTATTAAGTTACAGTCAAACCAGCTTTAGTGACTACCTCTATTAAGTTACAGTCAAACCTACTTTAGTGACTACCTCTATTAAGTTACAGTCAAACCAGTTTTAGTGACTACCTCTATTAAGTTACAGTCAAACCAGCTTTAGTGACCACCACTATTAAGTTACAGTCAAACCAGCTTTAGTGACTACCTCTATTAAGTTACAGTCAAACCTACTTTAGTGACTACCTCTTAAGTTACAGTTAAACCAGCTTTAGTGACTACCTCTATTAAGTTACCATCAAGCCAGCTTTAGTGACTACCTCTATTAAGTTACAGTCAAACCAGCTTTAGTGACCACCTCTATTAAGTTACAGTCAAACCAGCTTTAGTGACTACCTCTATTACTCTATTAAGTTACAGTCAAACCAGCTTTAGTGACTACCTCTATTAAGTTACAGTCAAACCAGCTTTAGTGACTACCTCTATTAAGTTACAGTCAAACCTACTTTAGTGACTACCTCTATTAAGTTACAGTCAAACCAGCTTTAGTGACTACCTCTATTAAGTTACAGTCAAACCAGCTTTAGTAACTACCTCTATTAAGTTACAGTCAAACCAGCTTTAGTGACTACCTCTATTAAGTTACAGTCAAACCAGCTTTAGTGACTACCTCTATTAAGTTACAGTCAAACCAGCTTTAGTGACTACCTCTATTAAGTTACAGTCTAACCTACTTTAGTGACTATCTCTATTAAGTTACAGTCGAACCTACTTTAGTGACTACCTCTATTAAGTTACAGTCAAACCAGCTTTAGTGACTACCTCTATTAAGTTACAGTCAAACCAGCTTTAGTGACTACCTCTATTAAGTTACAGTCAAACCAGCTTTAGTGACTACCTCTATTAAGTTACAGTCAAACCAGCTTTAGTGACTACCTCTATTAAGTTACAGTCAAACCAGCTTTAGTGACTACCTCTATTAAGTTACAGTCAAACCAGCTTTAGTGACTACCTCTATTAAGTTACAGTCAAACCAGCTTTAGTGACTACCTCTATTAAGTTACAGTCAAACCAGCTTTAGTGACTACCTCTATTAAGTTACAGTCAAACCAGCTTTAGTGACTACCTCTATTAAGTTACAGTCAAACCAGCTACATTTTAATAGTAGATTTTAACTTATTTTATTGATGATTTGTACATTTTCTCTTTGATCTTTTCACTGATAATATCTATTATCAAGCAACAAGAGTGATATATATGTGTTATTGCTCTGAGAAATCCGTTTTCGCATAAAATAAATCAACGTTACTATATTTAATCATATATTACGAATTTAGTTTGTTACACATATTTTCATTGGTTCTTCAACCTTGAATGTCAGCATATATTCGAAAAAAAAATGGGGTATATATTTCAGTCCCCAAAAACGATTAAAACATAGACGACAAAACATTAGGTTTCACTGAATCAATGGTATAATACGGAATAATAAATGTATTTTTACCAAATTAAATGCTGTTTTCAATACTCAAAACGGCTGCATGAACAAAAAAATATTACAACGATTAATTCCGTCACAAATACCTGATCGATTCAGCAAACTCCTATGTTCCACGGCTTTACCATAACAAATAAACAAAACGTTGAGCCTTGAAAACTTTCGACGTCATGGGGCCACACCAAGGTTTTATTTACATGTTGTTAACATTTAAATTATTGAAACTGTTTCGCAAACCCGTTGTTTTGTTATGTGATATATTAATGTTATATTTATAAAGTTTATAAAATTTACTACATATGAAACTGTATTGATTTAGAAATTTAGTACAGTATTTTCCTTCATGAGATGAAATATGACTTGACACATATTTTGACGTCATTGAAGAATGACGTCAAAGGTACGGAAACGGACATCTAGAGATACGAAAAATGAAAATAAAAGAGGCAAATTTATTTAATACAGTTGGATGTTGTATTTAAAAAAAAAGGTTAAATCCATAATATATCTGTTATTCAGCTATCAGACAGGGTATATAATGTGACATTCCCGGCTTATGCTATATATTCCCTTCGGCTGCACCTCAGGGAATATAGATCCTAAGCCGGGAATGTCACATTATATACCCTGTCTGATAGCTGAATAACATATAATATTCAGCTACAATGATGTAAAATTATTGGTACCTTCAACATCGCCACAACAATGTATGACTGTAATGATGTATCTAAATATTAAATGGATGTTTTATTTTTATTTATTTACTTTTTTTTATTACAGTTTTCTGACATGCTATTAAATGATTCGTCTGCCATTTGTACTGAAGGATTCTGGGATAGTGTTGTAACCAGTGGAAACCTTACAGCTGTTCACAAAATTTTGGAGCTGATTTGTAGTCTGAATGAGACATCAGTTTTACAAGAAGCAATGTCAGCATTTTTGAATAGTCACTTGTTCTCACAACAGGTATGTCAGTTTCATTTGTCAGTTAATTTCAAAATATGTTGTGAGTGGTTACAAAGATAGATTTTAGTTGTTATATATTCACCCAACAGACCTGACAATCTCACCCAGTAAGTTAATACAAGGTTTCACATGTTCACCCAGCAGGTAAATACAAGGTATCACATGTTCACCCAGCAGGTAAATATAAGGTTTCGCATGTTCACCCAGCAGGTAAATACAAGGTATCACATGTTCACCCAGCAGGTAAATATAAGGTTTCACATGTTCATCCAACATGTAAATACAAGGTTTCACATGTTCATCCAACAGGTAAATACAAGGTTTCACATGTTCACCCAGCAGGTAAATACAAGGTTTCACATGTTCATCCAACAGGTAAATACAAGGTTTCACATGTTCACCCAGCAGGTAAATACAAGGTTTAACATGTTCACCCAGCAGGTAAATACAAGGTTTCACATGTTCACCCAGCAGGTAAATACAAGGTTTCACATGTTCACCCAACAGGTAATTATAAGGTCGCATATGTTCATCCAGCAGGTAAATACAAGGTTTCACATGTTCACCCAACAAGTAAATACAAGGTTTCACATGTTCACCTAACAGGTAAATACAAGGTTTCACATGTTCACCCAGGAGGTAAATACAAGGTTTCACATGTTCACCCAACAAGTAAATATAAGGTTTCACATGTTCACCCAACAGGTAAATACAAGGTTTCACATGTTCACCCACCAGGTAAATACAAAGGTTCACTTGTTCACACAGCAGGTAAATACAAGGTTTCATATGTCCACCCAGCAAGGTAAATATAATGTTATATGTATCCACCTAACAGGTAAATTTTCACCTGTTCACTCTATATGTATATTTTAGTTGTATTTCCAAACAGGTCAATATGCAGTTTTACATTTTCCCATCAAATTGAGTTTGAATAATTACTTGATCTCATAATTTGATAGTTTTTAGTCATCACATAGTCTGTTGATTTATTGTTCTTTTCATTTATACACTCCAATTTAATATAGTAGTGAACACTTTGTTGAATTTGACAGGTTGGGAGATGGAACAGGCAACTGCATCACATAAATTTTGTGTGACCTTGCCTGCATCCGTAAACATAAATTACCATCTTTCTTCAAAGTGTACTACCATATTTGTACCATTAGACATAGTAGAACCAAAATAATTTATTTAAGCCATAATTTGTTGGGAGTTTTAACATGGGCTGGAAAGGTATTAGTCAAAATTTATATCTCGCTGCCACTTGGAATATATTACAAATATCCTGTCAACCGAAGCTAAGACTTCCAAGAAAGTATGGCTTCCATGAATTATTTCTTAAGAATCTCACCCTACCAAATTTTATATTTTCACTTTCTAATATATTTGTTGTAGTTTTTGGCATTGACAGATGAGTATAATAAAGGAAACATGGCATGGAATTTATCATCACTATCTCCTAACATGATGGAACTGACAAACATCTTAATGAAGATGATTCAGGAGACAACTGACTTCAGTAATGCGTTTAATGTTACATCATTTTCTAGTGTTCTACAAAGATTAGAAGTGATGATGACCCAACAACTTGGAACAAAATTAACAGAATGGTATGTAAAAACAGTTTAATTTTTCTCTTGATTTTGAAAAAAAATTGTGATACAACCTCAGCAGACTAGGGTTGAGGGGGTATATATTAAGCAGCCTGTCCATCTGTCAGGATCAACTCCTGAGAGTTTTTTTTCCAACTCTCATAAAACTTTGTTCAATAACAGATCGTGATCTGTCCAAAGAGTTTTCCCACAGTTATGGCCCTTTGAACCTGGAAATTTTTACTTCTACAATATGGACCATGTCATTAAAACTTTTCCTACAGTGTTAAACTTAAATGCAAGTTAGTCAGTCTTATTATCCTAGTGTGCAGATGTATATGTGGAAAGGATGTTTCTTCAGTCCATTATTTTCCGCAGATCTAATAGAAAATACCATTTCTTTTTATTATTTTAGTGCAGACATTTACTGGTAAAAAAAATCTATTATTAGGTTAAATTTATGATTTTCTATTTTTCAGGTCATCTGTACTTTTATCATTCTTGTCTTCTACTGACCCAACACTGTACAAAGCCATAGAAACATTTAATGTCATCATTTCTGAAATTAACAATAGGCTGATGTACATGCAAGGTAAGCATTGCTAATTATATTGTGTGACTAAGGGGACATGATGGCTTAGTGGTTTAAGATGATTGATTATTACTATCCCTACAACAATAAGGTATAGATTCTTGACTGGTACCTTTAGGTAAGAAGGATACCAGGTCATTATTTGCTAAACCCTGGTAACATTAAATTAATCAAAAAATAAGCAACAATTCTACAACAAAAGGCATTTTGATATTTGAACCAAATAAACTGCAAACCTTATAATATATTATAATTATTTAATGTTAGCTGTTGAACCATTAGTTCTGCAGAATTTTCTTTTTTTGTCCAAAAAAACCCACTATTTCATGGCAAGCCATAAATTAAAGTATTCTTTTGATAAACATTTCTCTTAATTTTCCCAAATCTCTCATCTCAGAAAACCATCTCATTTTTTAAAGCTTCTCGAAATTCTAAATCCCTGACTACCAAAAAATAATGGACACAGAACACGAAGACTGAACACTAAGAATGTTCAAGAACATTACATGTAGTTGATTGAAGGATGTCAGAACGTATAGTAAAAAACAGTAAACATGTTAAACTAGAAATAAAATAAGCTGAACAGGCTGCACAAAAATAACCCTGTACCAGCCTCTTATATTTTCTTTTCTAAATCATTTGTTTAGAAGGAAGTGCATTGAATGTGTAATATTTTATTGTTACAGGAACTGTTAGTTTGTCTACCTTATTAAGGAATTCTACGGAGCTGGTAGACATTTTAGAATCTATTATTAGCTTTGCGAAAAATGGAACACAAGCTGCTGATTCCAATAAAATAGACTTTTCTAAGGTATGTTTTATTGATATTGAATGTTACAGCAATATATTATGATGTCACAAAGTAAACTTTACTGTGTCTTATTAACATCATAACATGAAAATGAGGCCTGTGCTATTAATAGTTTTTTGTATGCTATGAAAAAGAAAATAAATAGTTCTTAGATATTAGTATTTCTATTCTTAAAATGTATTTAAATTTGTACCAGCTGATTAATTCCCTGGATAATCAGTGGAGTGTAACAGGGTACATCAAGAGAAGCTTAGACTCTTGATTAGATTTGTAACAAACAAGAATTCAGAATAAATAAAATTATTATGTTGTTAAAAAAAATAAAAAATTAATGCATATCACCACTAACGCTGTGAGTTTGAACCCCTTTCATGGCAAGGTGTACTCAATACAACATTATGTGATAAAGTTGTGAGTTTGAACCCCTTTCATGGCAAGGTGTACTCAATACAACATTATGTGATAAAGTTGTGAGTTTGAACCCCTTTCATGGCAAGGTGTACTCGATACAACATTATGTGATAAAGTTGTGAGTTTGAACCCCTTTCATGGCAAGGTGTACTCAATACAACATTATGTGATAAAGTTGTGAGTTTGAACCCCTTTCATGGCAAGGTGTACTCAATACAACATTATGTGATAAAGTTGTGAGTTTGAACCCCTTTCATGGCAAGGTGTACTCAATACAACATTATGTGATAAAGTTGTGAGTTTGAACCCCTTTCATGGCAAGGTGTACTCGATACAACATTATGTGATAAAGTTGTGAGTTTGAACCCCTTTCATGGCAAGGTGTACTCAATACAACATTATGTGATAAAGTTGTGAGTTTGAACCCCTTTCATGGCAAGGTGTACTCAATACAACATTATGTGATAAAGTTGTGAGTTTGAACCCCTTTCATGGCAAGGTGTACTCAATACAACATTATGTGATAAAGTTGTGAGTTTGAACCCCTTTCATGGCAAGGTGTACTCGATACAACATTATGTGATAAAGTTGTGAGTTTGAACCCCTTTCATGGCAAGGTGTACTCAATACAACATTATGTGATAAAGTTGTGAGTTTGAACCCCTTTCATGGCAAGGTGTACTCAATACAACATTATGTGATAAAGTTGTGAGTTTGAACCCCTTTCATGGCAAGGTGTACTCAATACAACATTATGTGATAAAGTTGTGAGTTTGAACCCCTTTCATGGCAAGGTGTACTCGATACAATATTATGTGATAAAGTTGTGAGTTTGAACCCCTTTCATGGCAAGGTGTACTCAATACAACATTATGTGATAAAGTTGTGAGTTTGAACCCCTTTCATGGCAAGGTGTACTCAATACAACATTATGTGATAAAGTTGTGAGTTTGAACCCCTTTCATGGCAAGGTGTACTCGATACAACATTATGTGATAAAGTTGTGAGTTTGAACCCCTTTCATGGCAAGGTGTACTCGATACAACATTATGTGATAAAGTTGTGAGTTTGAACCCCTTTCATGGCAAGGTGTACTCGATACAACATTATGTGATAAAGTTGTGAGTTTGAACCCTGTTCATTGCAAGGTGTACTCGATACAACATTATGTGATAAAGTTTGTCAGTGACTTGCGACAGGTCAGTGGTTTTCTTCGGGTACTCCGGTTTCCTCCACCAATAAAACTGACCTGAACGATATAGCTGAAATATTGTTGAAAGTGGCGTTCACGTCATAAACCAAAACCAAGCCAAACCATAACATGAAATGATAATCATCCTCTTTATATTAATACTCACTCTTGGGAAGTCTATCTTAATTACCAGAAATTCATGTAAAGATTGGTTAGCTAAAAGATTGTGTTCATTTTTTAGCTCATCTGACCAATGCGTCATGTAAGCTATTGCCTTCACTTGGAATCTGTCATCTTTTGTCCTTCAAAATGTCAGAAAAATTCCTACCTGAAATATTCCAACAGATTTGTTGTACCTTTTACTGTTAATACCCATTAAGTTACAAAAGGGAACCAATGCCACAAATTTGTATTTTTATTTTAAGTTTGATATTAATGAATTAAAGATTTACATAGGATCATATGTAAAAATATGTAAAATAATGTTTCCTAAAAAAGACTAGACTTAAATGAACACAAGCTGTGTTTGAATAATAAGGTGTGGCTCTATTTAATCTTTTGAACTTGAATCTGAGAGGATCTTTTCTGCAACTGGACCAGTCAAATGTAAGAAAAAAAATCATCTTTGATATCTTGATTTTTGATATTATTTGTTTCATTTCATAGCTTGAAGTAAAAAAAATTTTAAAGAAACTTGGTTTTTGTTGTATCAATGTGCAGTAGTTTATAATAACTAATCATTTTTTTAGCAAGATTTTATATAAATTTAAAGATACAATATGTAAAGTCAAAATTTTATTATATCAATTCTTTTGATCAAGCGTCATGTTTGTGGGTTGATCAGTGTTCCACTAAATATAAATTTGATCAGTAACTTGCTGCAGGTCAATAGTTTTTCTCCACCGATAAAGCTGAAATATTGTTGAAAGTGGCATTAAACACTGATTTCCCAGTAACTCAATCCATTCTGCCATGTCTTAAATCTATGGAAATAAGATTATTTTGAAATTTACCTCTCAAAAGCACAAATTAAATATTTATTTATACACCTGTATATTTTTTTATCATGTATATTTCGAAAGGAACACCCAACAGAACCTCGTTTTTTTTTAAATTTCTTCCTGGTATGAAAAGTGTGTTTTGATACTCGACTGTATGATTTTCATACAAGAAACCCAGATATGACAATATAATACTCCATACAGTGTCTTTCATAGCCTATTTTATTTGAAGATGGCATTACTGAAATAATATACATTTAACTAGTTCAATCCTGCCACATTTTTGTGCTCGTCCCAAGCCATGATCTTTATATTCCAATGCCATATATTATGATCTTTTTTGTGTTCAGTGGTTTAATTGAGAAGTGATTGCTCGTTTTGTTGATATTGGTGGAATTGTTGACCATCACTGTTTAAACTTTCTTTTCATAAGAACCAAAGAAACATTGTTTTGTCTCCCCCCAAAAAACATGATTATGATATATGTTTATTGTTATTTCAGTTGTCCAATGTGTTTTCATCAGCAGCCTTATTTTCTGGACTTTGTGAGAACAAGACTCTAAGTGACTACATCGCTCCACCAGGTGTAATGTCTCCTGTAGCTGTAGACCTGGGTAAAGTCATGTGTATACATCCTGAAGCCTTCCTACAGATTCTGATGAACCAGACTAAATCACAACAGCTTCAGAAACAGGTTAGTTATTCTTTATTTACAAGAACTTAGACATGTATATGATTGTGTTAAAAAAAAAAAGGGGTCAGACACAAAATGGGGCCGTCGTGGCTGTGTAAATCCAACTACCATGCGATCACTGCCTATCACTACTGATGTTGTGAGTTCGAATCTCTATCAGAGAGAGGTATACAACATTATGTGATAAAGTTTGTCAGTAACTGTGACAGGTCGGTGGTTTTCTCTGGTTTCCTCCACCAGTAAAACTTATCACCATGATATAGCTGAAATATTGTTGAAAGTGGTGTTAAACACCATCAAACAAGCAAACAAACAAACAAGAATACAAATAAAATGCTTTTTACCGATATGTATCGGTTGACATTTTGTTATTTTTCAGTTTTCAACTTAGCAATCAGAAAAATATTTATTTCACATTTATCAAACTCATCTTTTTTTGGTGGATACATTTTCAGATTGAAGATATATGGAATAGTGATTCATCAGGCTCTGTTGATTGGCAGACGGTACAACAACACATCAACAACTTTACCACATTGTTGACAGGTTTAGTACAACAACCTCCATCTGTTGACACCAATCTAATGGACATGTTAGATTTAACATCGATAATGAAATCATTGGAAGGAATGTTTCAAGATCCTCAATCGTAAGTCTATTAAATGTTATAGTGTTTTGTGGGTACTTGTAAAATCTCTCTCTTTGTGTGTGTTATCACATCTGTGGTGTATTGGTCAGCAAGCTTGTCTAGCGCATGTAAGATCATGGGTTTTGATCTTTAGTTGGGTAAAACCATAGACTATAAAAATGTCATTTGCTGCTTTGCAGCAAAGCATTCAACACATAAAGAAAAAAGTAGGAGGCATTGTGGCCTCATTCATAAAGATTGAAATATACCTGTGTAAACCACATCAGTTGTGTAATGGTAAGTGTGTTCACCTCAAGTGCTGTAGATTGTGGGTTTGAGCCTTGGTCGGGTCAAACAAAAGACCAAAGACTGAAAAGTTGGTATTTGATTCTTCTCCGCTAAGCACGCAGCCTTCAGAAGTAATTACGACTGGTTGGTTACGAATCAGAATAATGTTTTCGAGTGGAGCGACGTGTGAGACAGCATATCTACCTCACATAATTTTTATATAATATTTAACTTGTTCTTATCTTCAATATGCATGTCACTGAAATACTGCTCACTGGATGTTAAGCAATTATCAATCAATCAACCGGTCTACTTCACATGGAGAAATGAACTGGTTGCTATGGAAACTTGGTTAATGATATCCATTTGATCAAAAATTGACCCCTTTTCATACATTTACCTGAGAGAGGTCTCTGTATCAACTGATGTCAGAAAGAGGCAGAGCATGATCTGATTGTAGTAATGAGCTGTGTAATATGTTTCAGGATATTCGCAGTAACTGGTATGCTGAACTCCATTTTGAATATTCCAATAGATAAAAGTGTATACCCATATTACCTAACCTGGCAGGAAGTTTACACACAGATGAATGCTATCATTAAAAGTCTAGAAGGTAATGTAGGATATTTTGTGAACAACTTCATATGTGGATAAGGGATTCAAATGACAATTTTTTTTTCATACCAAGGTTTTAGTATAAAACCAACACTTATACAGTGAAAAAGGGTAAATAAATATGTTCTGTTAGGAGCAAAATATCACCAAGACTTTAATATTATAGATTTATATCTATTATCTTTTTAAAAGGATATACATTGGTGTAAGTATTTGTAGCTTTTTACACTTACATGTCCCACCCACTTTATGTGTAGATTTCTAAAAAGGGTAAACACGTTGTATTTGCTACAAAATGTTCATTTGTTTCTGGCTCTTTATTGTGTGTGTCTGTACCCATATTTTTCCTGTAGCAGTCAAAAGTTGCTATCCCGGTTATCTCCATTTCTCCCTTATTTTTTAATAATTTTTATATATTGTTGAACTTTTTCTCGTCTTGAATATACATAAGTAATTTGGTGCTGAATGATAAACAACCAACAAATCAACAAAGACTTACTTGACTCAAGAGTATTCTGCAAGACTACAATTTTAAATGAATGACATAATTTTGTTATTAAATTTGTTAATTTGAATTTCAAATTGGTATGCAAATTTGATTTAACCACTAAGTTTGACAATATGTTATCTTGTAGGATCACCAGCAAGTACTAATGGTGCTGTACAGAATTTATGGAATGCTATGTCATCACTGAACTCACAACTCAATCTTATCCAACAGAATGCATCATATGCTGATTTGGTAAGTTGTCATCTTTAACATTACATTATGGGAGCATTGAGAATTTCCCTAATTATGTGACCAAACATTAATTTTAACTTTCCCTAAAAATATATGATTTTTTATCAGTCTTGTGAATATTTCAGTCTTTGCCTTTATTTTTTTCACTTGTCTGAATCCAGTTTTACTTGTTCCAGGCTTTGGACAAGTGGGTTAGTGCAAAGACTGATATTTTTCTTGTACTACAAGCAAAATATTATATAATGGGTGAATTGGAAAGTATCCTGATAGATATATAACCAAACCTTAATCTTATGTATCTGGTAATTTTCACTGGGGGTTAGCTTTCCCTAACTTCACGATATTTCACTTGTGAATATTTTTTCTTGTACTACAAGCAAAATATTATATACAGCGAGAATTAAAAAGTTTTCTAAATATACAACCCAACAATATTTTATGTAGCTGTTATTTTTCACTAGGATTAAGTTTCTCTAAATTCATAATATTTCACTGATGGAATTTTTTTCTTACACTACAAACAAAATATTATATAATGGTAGAATTGACTTGTGGTTTCCTCTTGGTATTCTAGTTCTTCATCAATAACATTGACAGCAACAATATAACTGAAATATTGTTGAAAGTGGTATTATCCACCCATAACATATAGGTTTATTTATGGCTTATGGTGTTTAACGCCACTTTCAACAATATTTCAGTTATATCATGGGAGTCAGTTTTATTGGTGGAGAAAACCGGAGTACCCGGGAAAAAAACCACCGACCTGTAGCAAGTCACTGACAAACTTTATCACATAATGTTGTATCGAGTATACCTCACCATGAACGCCAGGCACTGATTGCACAGGTAGTTGTAAATCCATTTACCATACAATCACAACCACGACGGCCCCTCCTATAACCTTTAACCCTAATTTATATTACAGGTTACACAACTAGGAGAAGACACATCTTTACAAAGTCGTGTTTGTGACATGGGCTGGGTTGAAAATACAGCTGGCTCTGATTCTGCACAGAAAGTATATGATGCTCTGTGTGGACAAGATCCTAAGGATTGGAACAAGAGACTCGTCGAAGCAGGCTTCCCAGAATATTATGGATACTTCCTACTAACAAATATGGTAGTTTATAATTTTTAATAATTTTTTATTTGTGTATTAGGAGTTTTAAAGAATGTATAGATGTCACACAGCTTTGATATTTGTTTTCTGTAACTTGATTCCTTAACCTTTGTTTTCTTTTTCATAGGAAAAAATTATTCCCAACTTTGTTCAAGAATATATGCCTTTCACTTTCAAGTGGTTAAAAATAATTTGATCAATGCCTGGGTTAAATTGTTTCATGGAAATTCACAGTTTTAATTTTTAGTTTTAATTGAAATAGCTATGGTGATGTCAAGACTATTTACATTTCTAACTTCTCTACGACTGTGAAACTATGAAGAAGATGACCATGTCAGCAAAGGGAACGCCAATTATATATATTTTTTTTATGGAAAATTACAGTATGTAATGTATTTTTCATGCTGTAAGTCACGATAAATCAATTTATTCTTCTGCATCTTGCAAGTTGCAATATTTCTTTAATCTCGATAATTAAAATTTTCAATTTCATAGTACAAGGAGAATTTATTTTTATCCTTCCAAATATTTGGCTTTTTTTTTACAGGTAGAAAACATGTCTGAATTATTCACCAGATTTATAACTCAGATTCAGAATTTGACTACCTCCCTTAGTAGTCTTAGTGTATCAGACTTAAACAAACTACAGAACATTCTACTGGGTAACCTCAACAACCTAACAATCAATCCAGAGTTTTACCAGTAAGTGTAAATTATTTTGCTCTACCCCCGCTCCCCCGAAGGGGAGAGGGGTATACTGTTTTACCTCTGTCCGTCCTTCCAACTGTCCGTCCTTCCATCCGTCCAAGATATTTTTCTCAGTAACTGTTGATGGCAGAAATCTGATATTTGGTCACAAGCATCATATAGGTATACCATATTGTGGGTAGCGTTTTTGGACCCGTCAGATTCCTACTTCCTGTTTGCCGACTTAGTTGGTTTTTATGCACATTGAACATATATGCACATTTTTCGTCACATTTTACTCAGCAACTATTGATGGCAGAAATCTGATATTTGGTCACAAGCTTCATATAGGTATGCCATATTGTGGGAAGCGTTTTTTGACCCGTCAGATTCCTACTTCCTGTTTGCCGACTTAGTTGGTTTTTATGCTTATTGAACATATATGCACATTTTTCGTCACATTTTTATCAGCAACTATTGATGGCAGAGATCTGATATTTGGTCACAAGCTTCATATAGGTACCCCATATCGTGGGAAGCGTTTTTGGACCCATCAGATTCCTACTTCCTGTTTGCCGACTTTGTTGATTTTTATACACATTGAACATACATTTTGTATATGCCCATTTTTAGTCGCATTTTTCTCAGCAACTATTGATGGCAAAAATCTGATATTTGGTCACAAGCTTCATATAGGTACCCCATATCGTGGGAAGCATTTTTTGACCCGTCAGACCTGTTTGCCGAAGAGCGGGGATATCATAAGTGAGCATTAGCTCACAGTTCATCTTGTTGTATGTGAGTTACCTCCCTTGATAGTCTTAGTTTTTCATTTTTAAACAGGCTGCGGGTAGAAATGTTGTTCCACTTAGACATATTATCCTGATTCGAGCCATCCAGTCTTTGTTCTTACTCATTACTGCTGCATGCTTCACCAAGAAGCATCAAATACCTGAATGACTTGGTTAAATCAGATTAAAATTATTGATCCTTGAACTGCTTTTGCTATTATGTACAACAAAGGAATGCAACTTCAATTTTACCAAAAACAAGCGACTCATAAGATTTTGAGAAGATGAGATTCAACTGTATATGAAAATGTCTGATTTTAGGCAGTCTTTTTGTTTAATATGTATATTAACTAAATCCACCAACATAGATTAAAATCTTAATGTCTGTTGCTATTTATAGAACATTTAATTGGCTGAATTTAATGGATAACAGTACAGAAGGATGGCTTCTGGGGATGTTGAACTTTGTCACGGAAATTAATACCTACGTTGAGAGGCAATTAAGCTTACTAAAAGGTTTGTAAAAACATATCTGAAATATGATATGGCTTAATAAGAGAAAAATTGATTTAAAAAATATTTTCAGTAAAACAGGTTATTTTTATAAAACTCATCTTTTATTTTATTACTGTTTTAAAAAAATTCTAAAGTCTGAAAGCCATCAAGCAATTGATTAAAACTTTGAATATCTGTCTTTTATGTAAATTAACAGTAGACACATTTCAATATTGTTTACAACATTTTGAGTGATTGTTGTTTTACTCCACATGATCCATTTTTTATCTATATCATGGCCGGTTACTCTTTAATGAGATGTTGATGATTCTTGTTTTATACTAGAGCTATTGGCCGAGTTTTATTTTTATATTGTTAGCTGACTGAAGCAACAATACACAGGTATACAAGTCACTCTTGGATACTCTGCCCTGACCAAGAGTAAATCATTCTTTGATTTAAATTCTCAATGCTTCGTACTTGTCAGAGAAGCAGCAAATATCATAATCTCTAGTTTGACTTGACATGGGATTGAAACCATGATATACCTCATTTGAGACATGTATGCTAACCATTACACCTTTTAGACATTACATTTATGTGTCATTACAAACCACAAATGATTGTTTATAGAATTCTCACAATGTCATGTCTGTCCGTCTGTCACAAATGATTGTTTATAGAATTCTCACAATGTCATGTCTGTCCATCTGTCACAAAAGATTGTATGTGCATCTCCTCCTACATTTAAAATTGGAATTCTTTAAACTTTGCATGCTTGCTTATTAGCCTATGGAGAATGGCATGTTGTACAGCATTATGATGGAAACATTTTTGAAGGAGTTATTGCCCTTTTTGACTTTTGAATATCATCAGAATAGGTGAAGTTTTAATTCATATAGTTGGTACATGTTTATCATTTGTTGAGGTGAATTATTTTGATTATCTGGAGCCAAATGAAATTTTAATTATTTTAAAAAATTTTAATTATTTTATATATACTCAGGGAAACTTTTATTAAAACAATTAAGCTTTTTTAAATATTGTTAAACTTTTTATTTTATTATTTTCAGGTATGAAAGAGGGTGTACCTTTGACTCTACTGTTACCTAATAATACAGTAGTAGCTGAGTTGTTAGAGGCAACCTTTGGAGCACAGACAGCGGCTACAATACTGACTTTTCATTTGGCTCCAGATAAGGTAGGAATAACATCCATAGTGTCATTTAATTAACAAATATATTTTTCAAATGTCCTTCATAGAGGAAGATAATTTCCAGTATTTAATTAATGCGGACATCAAATTATTATTACATTTTCTAATATACATTTACACATTCATTTTTAGATCTTTAAAATGTTTTGAAAAAAATATCGAGATTATTTAGAAAACACATTGCACACGTCATCAAATTTTCAAAACCATATTTGAAATGCATTGCAGTATCATGTTAAACCTATGCATTTTTTCAAAGCATTTTGCTTTTGATATCTGAATGCAGGTTGCTTTCTGAAATTTTTCAAACTTAAACGTTTCAGCTAAAATGAATCGAAAACAGTTTCTTTGTGAGCCCAGTTTTGATAATTCAATTTATGACATTGTTTTCTTTAACCCATTCAATCAATTAACCAGTTGCACACGTCAAATTTTCAAAACCATATTTGAAATGCATTGCAGTATCATGTGAACCCTATGCATTTTTTCCAAACATTTTGCTTTTGACATCTGAATGCAGGTTGCTTTCTGAAATTTTTCAAACTAAAACATTTCAGCTAAAATGAATCGAAAACAGTTTCTTTGTGAGCCCAGTTTTGATAATTCAATTTATGACATTGTTTTTCTTTAACCCATTCAATCAGTAAACCAATGTGAAAATGTGTTATAAAAATATTTCTGCTGTGAAATTGATCACGTTTTGGGGTTTTTTCTGCATGGCAGATCCTACTTAAATGAGGACACTCCCTTATCTGTCATCTATATCCTTGTTAACTCCAAAACTCATTTGATGAAATTTAAACAATCTATAAACCACATCGCTTTTAATAACCTTCTGATGAACACAAACACCTTAAAGAAATTATTGTTCCGCCTTCAACATTGTTTATCTTTGTTATGACCCTTTTGTCATTATGTCTCCCCTTCGAACGAAGGGAGACATATTGTTTTAGTCTGATTTTTTTCTTCCACTTCTTCTTCCGCTTCTTCTGCTTCTTCTCAGCGAAGCTTTTCCGGACCATAACTTTTTTGTCTTTCCAGATAGGTCAATTACATTTGGTATATGGGTGCATGACCATAAGGCGGTGTGTCACGTACCTTAATGACCTTCGTGGGACCTTGACCTTTGACCTCAAGGTCAAATAATTGTTTTTTAAATAGTATTTTCTTGTCCGGGTCATAACATTAAGGGGAGACATAAGTTTTAGGTATCTAAAACAGTTCTTCCTAGTTTTATATGTAATAGGAAGAATTGATGACTTATTTTTTGTGCGAAAAATAACTACTTACCTGTACATGGTGACCATTGGATTAGTTAATTATTTAATTTCTATAGTTGTATTATCAATATTAAATCCATTTTTTTAACTCGAACATCATTGTTTAATAATTTAAACTTGATTGCAGAATTTTTAACTGTTTGAAGCATTGCTACAAAGATATCACATTGATTTAAAATTGAATGCTTACTATCGTTAATGAGGCTGCGATAGAGTGCTGGTACTGTTTGTATTCAGATTTCAGTAAAACATTGTTAAATAAATTAAAAAAAACTTGATTGGATAATGTTGATAAACTACAGGTAACAATTTAAGATTCCGTACCTAAATAAACGGATAGGGTAGTCCATAGGAAGATTCTAAATCTATTTTTTTTAGATGCGTCAATGAATACCAATCTTACTTTCAGTTCTTGGAGATTGCCCTCAGTAATACATGGGAAGAAGCAGTATGTAAAGATGTCACTACGTTTGCTGAAACATTTAGGATTCCTGTTGATAGTGGTATTAACATAACAACACTACAACAAGATCTGTGTGAAGATTTGTCTAAGAAAGACTCCACCTTAAATAGTCTTCTGCAACGACTTGATATGAATGACGTTTTCAAAGCTGTAAGTTAACAAAATAAATGTGATATTCAAATCAATATTACAAGTTCGTGACTGTATTATCAGAAAGTGCTAGTATGCACACATCATTTGGGAGGCATTTACAATTTTTTTTTCTTTTTATGTGATTTGAAATTTGAAATTTCCTAATATATGTGTAAATTTTGTATGAATAACACTTCAATATTTATGATGTTTTTATTCAAATATATATCATAGTCAATTTTGTATAATACTCACCCAATATTACTCAGAAAATTATTTGACCAATCTAAGTGAGTCAATTTTAGATCAACCTGAGTGAGTGGATTATTTTACCAACATGAGTGAGTAAATTTTTGATCATCCTAAGTGAGTAAATTATTCGACCAATCTGAATGAGTAAATCATTTAACCAACCAGTCAGTATTATACAAAAGAATTCAGAATGGTTATATATTTCTGTGACAATCCATTACAGACAGTACCACAGAGATACTTCGAGGGTGCATGTTATATACCAATGCATACTATACACATACAAATATGGTATTTAAAAAAACCCATTAATTTAAGATAGTAATATTGTTGCTATATTTAGTTTGATGACTGGATGATGGGTAAAACATCGTCAATGCCAAGAGTCAACAACACAAACTTATATATGGCAATTCAGCAGAAGATAGAGGAATTCATTGCTACGGTTACCAGAGTTCAAAACTTGACCTTGACCCAGGATGGAATGGATGCTTGGTTAAAACCAATATGGAAGGCTTTTGAAAGTCTGACTATGCCACAGGATGGGTAAATTAATTAGTTATTGACCAAATATGCATATTTTTAGAAAAACTGTCTTTTAAGACCACCCTGGATTTCTACTATTAAATATGTGTAGCTATTTCTACTATTAAACATGTGTAGCTATTTCTACTATTAAACATGTGTAGCTATTTCTACTATTAAACATGTGTAGCTATTTCCAATATTTGGCAAGCATTCTGTACCATTAAGTCTTTCAAAGATTTGTTTGCCATTTTGTGGGTTTTTTTTTTAAGATATTGGTTTTTATATTAAAATATAACTGATATTGGCTTTTCATGTGATAATTTGATATCTTTTATTTAGCATGTATATGTATTACTATATATTTTATGTAATGGCTTTTTTATATGACAACAAATATGTGCCATTGTATTATGGTACGAGGGTAGTTCTTTGTTTTATGTTTGTAGGGGCAAAGTTTCTTCACAATAACTTATCTTTAATTTGACTTATCTTCTGAAATTTGAACACAATGATCCTTTGGACTGAGTAAAGGTTTGACTTGATTTGTCTTATTCTTTCCTTTTGCTGAACAACATGCCACTCAGTTGATTTGCTGCAGTCTTATCAAGCTGCCACAAGGCAGTGGACTTTTCCTCAGATTTAAAATAATGCTAGATTAAAACTACAATACATCTAAAATATTCCTAATTTATAAAAAGAAAGAGTAAGCTATTCCATCAGTTCCAAAAAACCTGAACCACCACTTCTCTCTTAAATCATTGAAAAACAGACCACAGTGTTGGTAATCATGGACCTTTCTTAGGACAGACACATAAATATTGCTGTGTTAAACTAATTAATGTGATCCCATTAAGTTGGTGTTAAACATCAATTAAATTACATTTCATTCTATTTTCCACCTTTTCTTCTTCTAGCAAAAAAAAGTCAAATGTTGGATTCTTGCATTAACTATATGAACACATATACCTTAAGTTTTATCATTGTTACAGTATGGGAGATATGTGTAATGCCATGCAGTCTTACATAGAAAGTACACCTTTATACAGAGATAATGTCAAACCTGTTTTGTTGGGAATTTATCAGAACATGGAGAATTCACTGAGTCAGATGAAGTTACAGAACAGTAAGTTGAGAAACACTGTTATTTCAGTAGTCCTCACAGAAGGCCACTCTTCTTATCAGACCTGATTTCATATGCACTGAGGTATTAAAATACTACTGAATTGTCCACCACAAGAGATCCGCCCCTCTTAAAAGGACACTTTTTCATTGCAAAATGGGTGATCTTACTACAGCATTTGTTAAGAAATATGAACCAATTTTTATTTTTGCCAGTAGAGTGTCGGTAGAATCATTGATACAGATACATAAGAATGCAGGGTTGTCAGTGTCAGTAGAATCATTGATACAGATATACAAGAATGCAGGGTTGTCAGTGTGGGTAGAATCATTGATACAGATACATAAGAATGCAGGGTTGTCAGTGTCAGTAGAATCATTGATACAGATATATAAGAATGCAGGGTTGTCAGTGTGGGTAGAATCATTGATACAGATACATAAGAATGCAGGGTTGTCAGTGTCAGTAGAATCATTGATACAGATATATAAGAATGCAGGGTTGTCAGTGTGGGTAGAATCATTGATACAGATATATAAGAATGCAGGGTTGTCAGTGTGGGTAGAATCATTGATACAGATACATAAGAATGCAGGGTTGTCAGTGTGGGTAGAATCATTGATACAGATACATAAGAATGCAGGGTTGCCAGTGTGAGTAGAATCATTGATACAGATATATAAGAATGCAGGGTTGTCAGTGTGGGTAGAATCATTGATACAGATATATAAGAATGCAGGGTTGTCAGTGTGGGTAGAATCATTGATACAGATACATAAGAATGCAGGGTTGTCAGTGTGAGTAGAATCATTGATACAGATATATAAGAATGCAGGGTTGTCAGTGTGGGTAGAATCATTGATACAGATACATAAGAATGCAGGGTTGTCAGTGTCATTAGAATCATTGATACAGATATATAAGAATGCAGGGTTGTCAGTGTGGGTAGAATCATTGATACAGATATATAAGAATGCAGGGTTGTCAGTGTGGGTAGAATCATTGATACAGATACATAAGAATGCAGGGTTGTCAGTGTGGGTAGAATCATTGATACAGATACATAAGAATGCAGGGTTGTCAGTGTCAGTAGAATCATTGATACAGATATATAAGAATGCAGGGTTGTCAGTGTGGGTAGAATCATTGATACAGATACATAAGAATGCAGGGTTGTCAGTGTCATTAGAATCATTGATACAGATATATAAGAATGCAGGGTTGTCAGTTTGAGTAGAATCATTGATACGGATACATAAGAATGCAGGGTTGTCAGTGTGAGTAGAATCATTGATACAGATATATAAGAATGCAGGGTTGTCAGTGTGGGTAGAATCATTGATACAGATATATAAGAATGCAGGGTTGTCAGTGTGGGTAGAATCATTGATACAGATACAGAAGAATGCAGGGTTGTCAGTGTCATTAGAATCATTGATACAGATATATAAGAATGCAGGGTTGTCAGTGTGAGTAGAATCATTGATACAGATACATAAGAATGCAGGGTTGTCAGTGTGGGTAGAATCATTGATACAGATATATAAGAATGCAGGGTTGTCAGTGTGGGTAGAATCATTGATACAGATACATAAGAATGCAGGGTTGTCAGTGTGGGTAGAATCATTGATACAGATACATAAGAATGCAGGGTTGTCAGTGTGAGTAGAATCATTGATACAGATATATAAGAATGCAGGGTTGTCAGTGTGGGTAGAATCATTGATACAGATACATAAGAATGCAGGGTTGTCAGTGTGGGTAGAATCATTGATACAGATATATAAGAATGCAGGGTTGTCAGTGTGGGTAGAATCATTGATACAGATACATAAGAATGCAGGGTTGTCAGTGTGAGTAGAATCATTGATACAGATATATACGAATGCAGGGTTGTCAGTGTGGGTAGAATCATTGATACAGATACATAAGAATGCAGGGTTGTCAGTGTGGGTAGAATCATTGATACAGATATATAAGAATGCAGGGTTGTCAGTGTGGGTAGAATCATTGATACAGATATATAAGAATGCAGGGTTGTCAGTGTGAGTAGAATCATTGATACAGATATATAAGAATGCAGGGTTGTCAGTGTGAGTAGAATCATTGATACAGATACATAAGAATGCAGGGTTGTCAGTGTGGGTAGAATCATTGATACAGATACATAAGAATGCAGGGTTGTCAGTGTTGATGGAATCATTGATACAGATATATAAGAATGCAGGGTTGTCAGTGTGGGTAGAATCATTGATACAGATATATAAGAATGCAGGGTTGTCAGTGTCATTAGAATCACTGATACAGATATATAAGAATGCAGGGTTGTCAGTGTGGGTAGAATCATTGATACAGATACATAAGAATGCAGGGTTGTCAGTGTGGGTAGAATCATTGATACAGATACATAAGAATGCAGGGTTGTCAGTGTGAGTAGAATCATTGATACAGATATATAAGAATGCAGGGTTGTCAGTGTGGGTAGAATCATTGATACAGATACATAAGAATGCAGGGTTGTCAGTGTCATTAGAATCATTGATACAGATATATAAGAATGCAGGGTTGTCAGTGTGAGTAGAATCATTGATACAGATACATAGGAATGCAGGGTTGTCAGTGTGAGTAGAATCATTGATACAGATATATAAGAATGCAGGGTTGTCAGTGTGGGTAGAATCATTGATACAGATACATAAGAATGCAGGGTTGTCAGTGTGAGTAGAATCATTGATACAGATATATAAGAATGCAGGGTTGTCAGTGTGGGTAGAATCATTGATACAGATACATAAGAATGCAGGGTTGTCAGTGTGAGTAGAATCATTGATACAGATATATAAGAATGCAGGGTTGTCAGTGTGAGTAGAATCATTGATACAGATACATAAGAATGCAGGGTTGTCAGTGTGAGTAGAATCATTGATACAGATATATACGAATGCAGGGTTGTCAGTGTGAGTAGAATCATTGATACAGATACATAAGAATGCAGGGTTGTCAGTGTCATTAGAATCATTGATACAGATATATACGAATGCAGGGTTGTCAGTGTGGGTAGAATCATTGATACAGATACATAAGAATGCAGGGTTGTCAGTGTGAGTAGAATCATTGATACAGATATATAAGAATGCAGGGTTGTCAGTGTGAGTAGAATCATTGATACAGATATATACGAATGCAGGGTTGTCAGTGTTGGTAGAATCATTGATACAGATACATAAGAATGCAGGGTTGTCAGTGTGAGTAGAATCATTGATACAGATATATACGAATGCAGGGTTGTCAGTGTGAGTAGAATCATTGATACAGATATATAAGAATGCAGGGTTGTCAGTGTGGGTAGAATCATTGATACAGATACATAAGAATGCAGGGTTGTCAGTGTCATTAGAATCATTGATACAGATATATACGAATGCAGGGTTGTCAGTGTGGGTAGAATCATTGGTACAGATATATAAGAATGCAGGGTTGTCAGTGTGGGTAGAATCATTGATACAGATATATAAGAATGCAGGGTTGTCAGTGTTGATAGAATCATTGATACAGATACATAAGAATGCAGGGTTTTCAGTGTGAGTAGAATCATTGATACATATATATAAGAAAGCAGGGTTGTCAGTGTTGGTAGAATCATTGATACAGATATATAAAAATACAGGGTTGTCAGTGTTGGTAGAATCATTGATACAGATACATAAGAATGCAGGGTTGTCAGTGTCAGTAGAATCATTGATACAGATATATAAGAATTCAGGGTTGTCAGTGTTGGTAGAATCATTGATACAGATACATAAGAATGCAGGGTTGTCAGTGTCATTAGAATCATTGATACAGATACATAAGAATGCAGGGTTGTCAGTGTGAGTAGAATCATTGATACTGATATATAAGAATGCAGGGTTGCCAGTGTGAGTAGAATCATTGATACAGATACATAAGAATGCAGGGTTGTCAGTGTCAGTAGAATCATTGATACAGATACATAAGAATGCAGGGTTGCCAGTGTGAGTAGAATCATTGATACAGATACATAAGAATGCAGGGTTGTCAGTGTGGGTAGAATCATTGATACAGATATATAAGAATGCAGGGTTGTCTGTGTGGGTAGAATCATTGATACAGATACATAAGAATGCAGGGTTGTCAGTGTGAGTAGAATCATTGATACAGATATATACGAATGCAGGGTTGTCAGTGTGGGTAGAATCATTGATACAGATATATAAGAATGCAGGGTTGTCAGTGTGGGTAGAATCATTGATACAGATACATAAGAATGCAGGGTTGTCAGTGTGGGTAGAATCATTGATACAGATATATAAGAATGCAGGGTTGTCAGTGTGGGTAGAATCATTGATACAGATACATAAGAATGCAGGGTTGTCAGTGTGGGTAGAATCATTGATACAGATATATAAGAATGCAGGGTTGTCAGTGTGGGTAGAATCATTGATACAGATACATAAGAATGCAGGGTTGTCAGTGTGAGTAGAATCATTGATACAGATATATAAGAATGCAGGGTTGTCAGTGTGGGTAGAATCATTGATACAGATACATAAGAATGCAGGGTTGTCAGTGTGAGTAGAATCATTGATACAGATATATAAGAATGCAGGGTTGTCAGTGTGGGTAGAATCATTGATACAGATACATAATAATGCAGGGTTGTCAGTGTGAGTAAAATCATTGATACAGATATATACGAATGCAGGGTTGTCAGTGTGGGTAGAATCATTGATACAGATACATAAGAATGCAGGGTTGTCAGTGTGGGTAGAATCATTGATACAGATATATCCGAATGCAGGGTTGTCAGTGTGAGTAGAATCATTGATACAGATACATAAGAATGCAGGGTTGTCAGTGTGAGTAGAATCATTGATACAGATATATAAGAATGCAGGGTTGTCAGTGTGGGTAGAATCATTGATACAGATACATAAGAATGCAGGGTTGTCAGTGTCATTAGAATCATTGATACAGATATATACGAATGCAGGGTTGTCAGTGTGAGTAGAATCATTGATACAGATACATAAGAATGCAGGGTTGTTAGTGTGGGTAGAATCATTGATACAGATATATACGAATGCAGGGTTGTCAGTGTGAGTAGAATCATTGATACAGATACATAAGAATGCAGGGTTGTCAGTGTGGGTAGAATCATTGATACAGATATATACGAATGCAGAGTTGTCAGTGTGGGTAGAATCATTGATACAGATACATAAGAATGCAGGGTTGTCAGTGTGGGTAGAATCATTGATACAGATATATAAGAATGCAGGGTTGTCAGTGTGGGTAGAATCATTGATACAGATACATAAGAATGCAGGGTTGTCAGTGTCATTAGAATCATTGATACAGATATATACGAATGCAGGGTTGTCAGTGTGGGTAGAATCATTGATACAGATACATAAGAATGCAGGGTTGTCAGTGTGGGTAGAATCATTGATACAGATATATAAGAATGCAGGGCTGTCAGTTTAATTATGTGAAATTAAAACTGTCATTATTCGTTAACAATGTAATTTTCAAAAGTTAAAAAATCATTATCTATATTATCGTTTTTAATGTGTACTGATTTTGAATATTGTATTTAATTTATTCCAAGAAAATCAGATCAATACAGACATTTATAATAACATACAGTTATACCTGTATTAAGAGGGTCAACCTTGAGAAATAGAAATCATGGCTTTATAGGAGAGGTGACCTCTTTAAAAGATGTTCCATTCATATGAAATTTTCTATGACAAGACAAAGAAAATGTTACCTTTAAATACAGGTGGCTGCTTAATAAAGGTGACTGCATGGACAGGTTAGACTGTATAAAATTAAATAATTAAGGCAAGATCCCCCTTTTTTTTCTCTGAATATCAAAAGATTTAGAGATTAAAACATGATTTTCCTAATGGGACCTAATGCACATTGATTGTTTGTCTTTCAGCTGTAGAAGACTTGATTTGTGGAACACCATTGAACTCCACAGAATTTCTACAGAAAATTTTATCTTCAAACTTGACAGCACTCCTTCAGAAGGTTGGTATTGTTATTTTAGTAAATCAAGGATAAGGGTTCTCTAAACCATTCTTTTGTCCTTCAGGATATAGAAAGTTTGATAATATATAAAATTGATTAGATGAGATTTTTCTTTTAATCATGAATCGCATAGGTGGCATAAGAAAAGTTTGAAGATACCAAAGGGGTAATCAGAAGATGTATATCAAAGAAGGGGACAGAAAACACAATGGTGTAAAGAAGAAAGACAATTGTAATGGTTAATGTGCTCGAGTGATGTAGGTCATAGGTTTGAGCCCTGGTTAGGTCAAACCACGGACTATGAAATTGGTATTCTTTGCTTCTCCGCTAAGTGCACAGCATTAAGAAGTAAGAACAATGACTGGTTGGATCGGAATCAGAATAATTTGTCAGAATTGAGCGGACTGTTGTTTCAGTGAGCTAGCACTATAAAAATCCTGCTCAGTGTGTTGGTCTAGTACAAAGAGGACTTCGTCATCATCATCTCATCAAAATATAATTTGATCTTGCCATGATATGGCTGAAAGATTGCACATTTTGTAAAAAAAAAACAGTCACTCACTCACATACTCAATCCCTCTTAATCATGCATAATATGATTATGTTTCAAGAGTTTTGAATCACTGGTCCGATTGTAATTGATGTGTTTCTCTCTCATTTAGATCTTGAACCCTGCAATGGATACAACAGGGACAGTCCAGTGCAGTGAAATGATTGACTTGTCCAATCGTCTGTCAGCTATGATTAATGAATCCTTTCAGAAATCTTTCAGTGATAATCAATATGAACAATGTGGAGAAAACTTCTACAAGTCCTTTACAGTGTTCATACAAGACACATCATCGTAAGTTCATGTACAATGTTCATACAAGATACATCATCGTAAGTTCATGTACAATGTTCATACAAGATACATCATTGTAAGTTCATGTACAATGTTCATACAAGACACATCATCGTAAGATCATGTACAATGTTCATACAAGATACATCATCGTAAGTTCATGTACAATGTTCATGCAAGATACATCATCGAAAGTTCATGTACAATGTTCATGCAAGATACATCATCGTAAGTTCATGTACAATGTTCATATAGGATACATCATCGTAAGTTCATGTACAATGTTCATATAGGATACATCATCGTAAGTTCATGTACAATGTTCATATAGGATACATCATCGTTAGTTCATGTACAATGTTCATATAGGATACATCATCGTAAGTTCATGTACAATGTTCATATAGGATACATCATCGTAAGTTCATGTACAATGTTCATACAAGATACATCATCATAAGTTCATGTACAATGTTCATACAAGATACATCATCATAAGTTCATGTACAAAGTTCATACAAGATACATCATCATAAGTTCATGTACAATGTTCATACAAGATACATCATCGTAAGTTCATGTACAATGTTCATACAAGATACATCATCGTAAGTTCATGTACAATGTTCATACAAGATACATCATCGTAAGTTCATGTACAATGTTCATACAAGACACATCATCGTAAGTTCATGTACAATGTTCATACAAGATACATCATCGTAAGTTCATGCACAATGTTCATACAAGATACATCATTGTAAGTTCATGTACAATGTTCATACAAGATACATCATCGTAAGTTCATGTACAATGTTCATACAAGATACATCATCGTAAGTTCATGTACAATGTTCATACAAGATACATCATCGTAAGTTCATGTACAATGTTCATACAAGACACATCATCGTAAGTTCATGTACAATGTTCATACAAGATACATCATCGTAAGTTCATGCACAATGTTCATACAAGATACATCATTGTAAGTTCATGTACAATGTTCATACAAGATACATCATCGTAAGTTCATGTACAATGTTCATACAAGATACATCATCGTAAGTTCATGTACAATGTTCATACAAGACACATCATCGTAAGTTCATGCACAATGTTCATACAAGATACATCATTGTAAGTTCATGTACAATGTTCATACAAGATACATCATCGTAAGTTCATGTACAATGTTCATACAAGACACATCATCGTAAGTTCATGTACAATGTTCATACAAGATACATCATCGTAAGTTCATGTACAATGTTCATGCAAGACACATCATCATAAGTTCATGTACAATGTTCATACAAGATATATCATTATAAGTTCATGTACAATGTTCATACAAGATACATCATCATAAGTTCATGTACAATGTTCTTACAAGATACATCATCGTAAGTTCATGTACAATGTTCATACAAGATACATCATCGTAAGTTCATGTACAATGTTCATACAAGACACATCATTGTAAGTTCATGTACAATGTTCATACAAGATACATCATCATAAATTCGTGTACTTTAATTGATTTTACTGAAGGTAAATTGTCACCAGGAAAAAGTACTAAGTGTGAAAAGGTGGATGATTGGAACTTTGATTTTGAAAATTTTATTGAAGCCTTGAAGGATATGGAGCTATTTATGTATGTGTGTATTTGGAAAAGGAAGACGGACAAAACAAATAATAATCTGAAAATAGAGTGTTGCAAAAAGAAAAACATTTTGTTAAAAAATATGTATATACATATTTGTTCTAGTTGACTATAATTCAATGTGAAACTTCTTTTTAAGTCAAAATAACATAAAATTATAATTTAGAAAAAATTAATGTCCTATTTTTATTCAATTCACATTGAAGACATTGAAGCTAATTAATTATTTAAGCTAAGAGAATATTCAAGTGTTATATGTATGTATATATTATTTCTATATGAATTTGTGACACAATATGAAGCTAAGAGAGTGAAGACTCACAAAGCAATCAGGGGCCGTCGTGGCTGTGATCATATGGTAGTTGAATTTACAACTACCTGTGCAGTCAGTACCTTTCACCACTGAAGTTGTGAGTTCGAACTCCGTTCATGGCAAGGTGTACTCGGTACAACATTATGTGATAAAGTTTGTCAGTAACTTGTGACAGGTCGGTGGTTTTTTTCTGAGTACTTCGGTTTCTTCCACCAATAAAACTGACAGCCACGATATAACTGAAATATTGTTGAAAGTGGCATTAAACACCATAAACCAAACCAAACCTCAAGAACAATCTTCATATTCAGCCATCAATTTTTGCCTATTCTATTTTTCCTTTTTTTATTTATTTCATCTTTATTTTTGTTCTTGTTTATTTAAAAAATTTTTAAATTTTTGGTCTTTAGGGATAGGGATTATGTGAACTGATTTTGCATTAATATTTTATCCTTTTTTTCCAGATCATTTCAACTGCTGCAGGAAGTATTGAAAATGTTGACAGATCCATCACTGCAAGGTCTTCTGGGAAATACAGATCTTCTTCCTGTTGTAGAATTCTTCCTTAATGCTTACAGTCAGCAGCAATCAGGTTGGTATGATAACAAATAATAAATGTACCTATTGTCTCCCTTGTATATGTAACTTTGAAACTTTTGAAACTTTTTATTTCACTGAAGGCCCCACATAGGGCATGATAGTACAAATAATTATAAACAATTAAACAACATGTAATCCATGAACATACCTGTATATACAAATTATGAAACAAATTTATGTTTGTTGGATGGCAATATATAAATATAAGACATATTTATGTAATTGCAAGGCAATAATAACACTTGTAAGTATTACTTGAATACAGACATGACTATTTTAGCATATTTTGATAAACCAATGAGTACATATTTATCATCACTGTTCATTAACACACTAAAACTAATTGTATTTGGAACATTATATAAATACTCAGGAATAATTTTTTTCCTTTCATCTTTGAAAAAAGTAGAGTTAAACAGATAGTGAAATTCATCACCCAGTTCTTCCTTATTACATAAATCACAAATTCTTTCTGATCTGTCAATACTAAAAAATCTACCCATTTCTATTGGCAATTTATGACTACCACATCTAAATTTACACATGTTATACATTAAATCAGGTGGTAATATAGTAAAGTATTTTTCCAAACCAAATTCAGATTTATACATTCTATAATTAGTACATTTAGGTGCATTAAAGATTTGCAATTTCCAATACTCAACATAGAAATCATAAAAGTACTGCTTAACTTTCTTAGATAGGTTAAAATTTCTAGGAACAAGCTGATCATTCCAACAATTTATAAAACCACATTTGTTCAATATATCTTTTACACAATGTAACCATTTAGAATGGTATACATCACAAAGATCTAATTGATACAAAATATCATACAGTGTTTTAGAAATTTTCTCTTTTTCACCGTTTACAATACATGCCCAAAAACCAATCATCCTTGCATTTATATGAACAGACATAGGCACTCGACCTAGTTCACCATATACAATATAATTTGTACTCTATACTTCTACATACCATATCACAATAATTTTCATTATTACGTACTCTATAATAATACTTTTTAGACTTGCGATATGCTTTTCTTTTCATATAATAATCACTATTAAAATACCTTTTACTACATGTACTATGCTTGTTTGAACACTTTTTTGTGATTTATGTACACAAACATACCCGCCTTATCTGCGGCAGACTTAATTATATTGTTACAATCATTTACAATCTTGTTAACAGTTACAATATTAGTATTTTAGGGATTAACAGCCCCAAGACTAATTAACAGTTCATCTATGCTGTTCTCATCTAGGCTGTCCTTGAATACTGGAATATGGTCACCGCACCATCTTGGTTTAACAACAGTTTCACCCTCACGGGTGATTACAATATGAGAGTCTTTCGATTCACCCACATGGGTGATTACAATATCAGAGCTATTTAGCTCATTATCAATGTCTGTATCTTCAGTCAAATTATTCACAATATTAGTACATAAATGCAAACAAATAGGTTTATGAATGTCACTTAATATTGGATCAAATGTTAAAACGTTAAAATCAATGACTGACCTAAATAATGTTGGTGAAATAAGTGCATAATCAATCACAGAGTTAGAGTTATTACAAGTTGGTTGGCCAATACCACAATCAGTACCAACTCTACCATTTACAAAGAAGAGCTCTAAACTTCTACACAATTCTAATAACCTATTACCATACTTGTCAATTTTATGTTTATCCTGTGAACATCTTATAGCAGGGATATTACATTCTTCTAAAATATGTAAACTATTCAAAGGTAACTTATCATCATCTTGTAGATTGAGAACATCAAGAATATTATTATCAATAACAATGATATTCACTCACATTACCAGTGTGTGCATTAAAATCACCAATTAAACAAGCCTGTAAATCATTATCAAGTAGTGTATTTTCAATGTCATTAAACATATCAATATTGCTATATATACTATTATCAGGTGGTATGTAGACCACTCCAAATAAGGTTTTTTGCAATAACAATCTTTCATCAATCGTAAACCAAAAAACACAATGACTAGAATTAGTAAAAGGGTCATTAACATGAACATATTTATAAAAGAAATCTCTTACAAAAACACAGATTCCACCCGACCTTGCTTTGCAACTTTGACGATTTACAGGTGGTAACAATATATAACCATCTAATTCAGCCTCATCATAATTATCAAGTTTTGTCTCAGTTAGACATATAATACCATAAAGAGAAATAAATTCTATAAAATCAGGATTTCTTTATTTTGATACAAGCCCACATACATTTAGAGCTAAAACCTTCAATTTACAAAATGAATCATTTACAACTTTATTTTTTATAACTTTATTTGCTTTTTTAGACACATTTTAACACAACTGAATTCCACCATCACTATATTCCCCTCCATCTCCCCCCTACAGCTCGGCCAGGTCCAACTTCTTATAATCTACATCCTGAAATCCTATTTTGAATAAATCATCTGATGAACTAATCACTGCCTTAGTACCATTCTGCAAAGAACAGATAATCTTTCCATCCCGTGTGGAAGCCGACTTGACATCTTCACATTTACGTCACAATTTGAAACAATTTAAATCGCAACTTGGTGTAGAATCTTGAAAACCTTTGTGAATTATCTCCCCTTATAAGTTACTATTTTTGATTTACATTGCAAAAATTCATTGAGTTATGATTTTTGTAATTTTTTTCAAATAAGTACTTTGAATTGGAATTTCTGGGGCATTTTTTGTAATTTCTGTAATATCTGACTGCAAGCAAATTGGCTAATCTTGTTGTTTTGCCTGAGAATTAATTGAAAATATAGGGTACTTGTGTTATATTTGTAATTTACCAACATTTATCTGATATTTCAGACATATGAAATTATAAAAAGATTATAGAACTATGAACTCATGCTGACAATGTTTTAAGTGAGCAGGTACAATGAGTAAATCAAAAGTAAATCTATTATTGACGTTTACTAATACAGTTATTGCCAATTCACAGGCAGTGATCAAAAACCCCTGTCTTGGTACTCCAGTTTTATGCACTGATGAAAGTGACTGCCATTTTATAGCTGAAATATTGTTTGAAAGTGGAGAAAAACACCCATAGAAGACCTAATTTTACCTTGACGAAGTAGAAAAGACAAAAAACAAACACATTTTTTTATCAATAAATTGGAGTGAGTCTAGTATATCCACCAAATTTCATGAAAATGAGATTCTGTTGGTCAGCAAAACTCATTCTGCTGGTCAACAAAACTCATTCTGCTGGTCAACAAAACTCATTCTGTTGGTCAACAAAACTCATTCTGCTGGTCAACAAAATTCATTCTGTTGGTCAACAAAACTCATTCTGTTGGTCAACAAAACTCATTCTGCTGGTCAACAAAACTCATTCTGCTGGTCAACAAAACTCATTCTGCAGCACAGTTTGAAGACATTAAAGAAAAGTGCATGAAAGTCATGTTTGCCACTTTACCCATGTATAAACTATGTATTTTAACCAATTAGATTTAAGTGTTATATATCCTGTTTACATAATTGTGGTCACAACTTGTGTTTCATCATAATTAAATTTCTTAGAACTTGGTAATATTGATAATGATAAGGACTGATACTTAACTTTCTTAGAACTTGGTAATATTGATAATGATAAGGACTGATACTTAACTTTCTTAGAACTTGGTAATATTGATAATGATAAGGACTGATACTTAACTTTCTTAGAACTTGGTAATATTGATAATGATAAGGACTGATACTTAACTTTCTTAGAACTTGGTAATATTGATAATGATAAGGACTGATACTTAACTTTCTTAGAACTTGGTAATATTGATAATGATAAGGACTGATACTTAACTTTTGATATTTTCCTTTCATGTTCCACTAAGTCTTTATCCTATCATGTTAAATTTTGCTCTTTAATCTAGATATTCTCTTACATTCACCCTCATCTCTTCAAGGGTATTATATATTGGAAAATTAATTAAATTTAAAAATAAATTCTATACCAGGTGAGCAATACATACTCATGTCAATCTCTAGTTTTAAAGAGCAAATAAATTTAATTAATGTATGTTTGTAACTATCATTATTACTGTATTTAGTTGTGTCTACTGTGCATTGATGTATAATGCACATTCCTTCCATGGTGCCTTCAGCAGTTTATTAGCACAAAACTGTATAATGTTTCTGACTTATAACTCTCTACAATGTATAGTAAGATCTGTATTTTATCTTTCAAGTCACTTTGAAGTTCATGGACATAATTACAAAACCAGACAACTTCACTTCAATTATGGCAGAGACATTCCAGATGGCTCCTGAAATCATCCAGACTTTACTACAGTCTACATTAAAAGTAGATTCAGTAAGTAATAATTATTTAAATTCATTGTTTTAGATTGATTGGTTTATTGATTGATTGATTGATTGATTTATATTGATTGATTGGTGGTTAACACCAACTTTAGCAGTATTTCAGCTATATCATGGTGTGAACAAATGTTATATTAACTTAGACAGAAAATCATAACTGATAATATAAATTTATTATGGTGAATTAATTAATGTCAAAATCTGCATGCAAAGCTAGAAATAACTTTTTACAAAAAAAATATGCATTTAATTCGATAGTTGGAAATTGTACTGCATGTACTGGTACTAATATCTCTCATAAAATTTATATTAACCAATGGAAATGAATTGGCCAGTTAAAATAATATTTATTAATTAACTTTGATTTATTAGCCTTTATATGATCAAATCTGTCAATACAATATAAAAACTTTCATTGGGCCAATACGGGAAAAACCAGTCCAATACGGATATTTTCCAAATTGGCCCAATTCCAGTCAGTCCAATAACAACTAGATCGGAATCCGCTAGACATTTCGACAATTGCAAGGAAAAATCCCGAGAGATATTGGACTTGTTAATTAATAAAGGTATCATTATGTGATGTTTTTCATATTGGCCTAGTTATAGGTCCTCGGTCTGCTGTATTGGCGTTCGGCTGTGCCTCAGGCCAATACAGCAGGCCTCGGACCTATAACTAGGCCAATATGAAAAACATCACGTAATAATACTATAATATACTTGGATTTTATCTTTTTCATTTTTTGGGAATTTGTTCGAATTTCATAAAGCTATTTGACAATTAAGTTGTATGCTTTTAAGAACCAATTTCATTAATGAAAATGTTTACATTAAAGTTCAATGTACAGTTTAATTTGCCTACTGTTTTAGGGATAAGGTCTAATTGTCTCATTTATGTAACTCTGTTAGAAATTTATGTTTTTAGTGTGTTTATGTGGGGTTTTTTCAGATTAAGTTGGCAAATAAATCATCAGCAGACCTGGAAAAATTAGTATGCAACGTTACAGAGCTTGATAAATTGTTGACGTTACCTCCTATTAGTAACATATCTATATCAGATATCAGCCAAATTCTCTGTGGGAATGACACGAAAGAAATAGTGGACGTCATCAAGGAATTGTTAAACATTGATCTTCTGTCTGCCCTGGTATGTTAATAGTAGTCAAGAAAAGTTTGAAGATAGCAAAGAGGTCATCAGAAGCCAAAAATCAAAGAAGGTCAGATAAAATGCAAAAACGGCCAAAAGAAAAAGATAAAAAAAACCAACAGTGATCTACAAACCACTAAATAGAGAGCTAAAGATTAACATAGTTAACATAGTCTCCAGGTCTATTGAATCATTTATGGCAGCCCAGGGTTTATTTGGGAAATTACCATAGGAGGTCATATTTTTGTGAAAATTTTATCAGAGTGGAGCACCGCAGAGCAAGGGGTGAAATTTATGGAAATGTTGGGTTGGAGGTGCATGTCTGATCTAAGATAAGAACGGAAGTTGCTGAAGCAAATATGAATGCTGTTCAACCTCACTTTTTGCTATGAATATGTAATTAATTATTTGAATAAAATAATGTTTGTCTTTCTTTGTTTCTTTTGAAAGTTTGTTATCGACAATTACTGTTTTTTGCTTTTCTATTTTAACTGAGAATAAAGGCTATATTTTACACTAGTAACTGAAATTAAGAAAATTGTTAGGCTGCTGCAATTCAATAAGACTAAATGATTTTGTAGAATTCATGCATAATTTGGTTACCCTGGTCATATTGAAGTCAAAATCCAGTTGCACCTAACAAATTCTATACGTCTAAGACGAGCGGATGCCTGCCAATGTCTTGCAATAGGCTGTACAATTACCGGTATGATAAAGGTTAAAAAATCTGATAAAGACACATGAAATATTGTGAAAAAAAAATCATTGAATAATTTTTTTCTAAAGGGAACAACGAATGCAACAGATTTAACATGGTGGACGGTAACCTTGGGACATCTCGGAGAAATAATCGGTCATTTGGATGCGTTTGAATCATTACCAACTTTTGACTTCAGTAATCTACAGACAGACTTGTTGATCTACATGCAGAAGTTTTTGTTTGACAATGGCCCTGAAGCTCTGGCTAGAAGGTTTGTTGTCAAATAAATTGTTTCTTTTGTCAAATTTTGATTTAAACTTCTATAATACAGTCTTGGGATCAAATATAAGAAGTAACACTCATTTAATGAACATGTATATAATAAGTTAGCTTAAACTGAGATGGTTCACAGAATTGGTTCCTACCACTAACAATTGTCAGACCCCTTTATTTCATTTTACAAGGTTCTATATTTTTTTCAATGGTACAAAGGACAAAATAATATTTGTATTATGCAGATTTTTAAAGATATTTTGTTTTAAAAACCTTTCCTGTCATATTGAAATTTAACTTAAAAGTTATCAGAAACTAAATTTTAATTGCTTCACAGCTTCTGATCAAATGAAAAATAAAAAATACCACACTGTCGGAACTCCTTCAAAATAAAAAATACCACACTGTCTGAACTCCTCCAAAATAAAAATAGCACACTGTCGGAACTCCTCCAAAATAAAAAATAGCACTGTCGGAACTCCTCCAAAATAAAAAATACCACACTGTCGGAACTCCTCCAAAATAAAAAATACCACACTGTCGGAGCTCCTCCAAAATAAAAAATACCACACTGTCTGAACTCCTCCAAAATAAAAAATAGCACACTGTCAGAACTCCTCCAAAATAAAAAAAATAGCACACTGTCGGAACTCCTCCAAAATCTAATAGAAAAATCATAGAAACAGAGGCAAAATTGAATTCCCAAAAACACAGATACATGGCTGCTAACACACAGATACATGACTGCTCACTAATCAAATTGTTTCAAGGGCAATACAAAGATGGAGAATTTGGAGCAGAGGTAAACAATAATATCAAAACTATATAGTGAAATTTTGTTTTTTAAATGAAAACAATTTTTTCCAGCTTGAATTATTTGATTGAAGATTTGGCCAAAATAGATCCTACAGTCCTAACATCTCCTGTTGTAAAAGACATCCAAACTGTCACACTTGGATTAACTTCATTGAAAGTAATAAGGAATTTTATTCCCGCTAATGGTAAGTTATGTAAAGAATTTCAGTCTAAATACTAAGTTATATAAGGGATTTTGTGTAAAGAATTCTACCTAATGGTAAGTTGTGTAAAGATTGTTTGTTTATTTGTTTGATGATGTTTAACACCACTTTCAACAATATTTCAGTTATATTGTGGCGGTCAATTTTATTGGTGGAGGAAACCAGAGGACCTGGAGAAAACCACTGACCTGTCGCAAGTCACTGACAAACTTTATCACATAATGTTGTACACCTCGCCCTGATCGAGATTCGAACTCACAACATCAGTGGCGATAGGCACTGATTGCATAAGTAGTTGTAAATCCAACTACCATATGATCACGGCCACGACAACCCCTAGTTGTGTAAAAGAATTTTACCTAATGGTAAGTTGTGTAAAGATTTTGATTCCATTCTAGTTGTGTAGTGTGCCCATCTTTATTCACCATTAACAGGAGTCAGTTGTACATTATTTTTTTGTTTATTATGATTTCAGTTTTGATTAGAGATGTGATAAAGGACCGTATAGACTTCAAGAATTACCTGACACAACAATTAAATTTATCATCTAGTGTGGCTGATACTCTCATTCAAAGTACCCTTCAATATACAACTGTAAGTCATACTTTAAGTCTTACTGAATTTAAAAAAAAATATCTAAAATGGGTGAAAAATAGTGTTCGTTCTTTTTTTTTTTGCAAGAATGGTTAAAGCCATTATGGGTGAAATGATAGCATATCTTTGAAGATAAATTTTACCTTGTACTTAAATTCTTGAAATTTATGGAAGCAAGTTAAAGTATGATGGTATGTATTTTATTTACTGATTCTTTTGACATGAGGTCAAGTGTACTCAATATAACATCATGTGACAACAGTTTGTCAGTGACATGTGGTCAAGTGTACTCAATATAACATCATGTGACAACAGTTTGTCAGTGACATGAGGTCAAGTGTACTCAATATAACATCATGTGACAACAGTTTGTCAGTGACTTGTGGCAGGTCAGTGGTATTTTCTCTTGATACTTTATACAACATCATGTGATAACAGTTTGTCAGTGTCTTGCTGCAGGTCAGTGGTATTTTCTGGATTCTCAGATTTCCTCCACTACAATTTAACAGAAGTGTTGTTGAAAAGTGACGTTTAGCACCCAAAATTAGTAGTCAATTCAGGTGAAATCATTTAAGAATAAAAGAAAATCTTTCATGTAATGCTATTTAAATTGTGGAACAATATTATGTAAATTTTATTCAAACTGTTACTATTTTTAGCTGCTGCCATACAAGGATAAGGACATTCATGGTTTGCTTTGTAATGCGACAAGATTAAAGACTATCCTTAGTCTTCCATCATTGTCAAACATATCAACAGAAGACATAGTTACCTCCCTTTGTTCCTTGTCAGAAGAAAAAGCTATAAACCTTACAAGTGCTCTTCTGAGGGAGTTAGATATTGGTGAAATGGTAGAACAAGTAAGTTATAGAATAATATTTTGAGTGTAATTGATTTTGTCATAGTTCTGTATTATTTCTATCAAGATCAATAAAGATATAAGGAAACTTGGCTAAAGAATAGCAAATTTAGGCAGATGATCAAAATTTTAGGCAAAGAGGATCAAACATGTAGACAATTTAGGCAAAGAATATCAAAGATATGGGCAATTTATGCAAAGAGGATCAAATATGTAGACAATTTATTCTGTGTGCCTCCACTTAGCAATTATTTTAAAACCTTGCCGTGAGGGGTGATGCTGTTGTAAAACTTCTTTCTATAACTAGCATTATATTGGTTGAAATGAAATCATTTCAATCTTAACTTAAATGTTGTATCATACAGGTCAAATTAATCAATGTCTCAAAACAACATGAAGGTACAATGCACATTGAAAATATCAAATGAATCAAAACATATTCTTGTGTTTGGTTTTCATTTCTGTTACCCAGGTGAATGAATTAATTTTTGAAAATATATCTTTTCAAACGAATGAAAAGTTTGTGTTTCTTTGTTTCAGTATGTATCTTCAGGATTAGATAGTTTCCTGGAGGCATTTAATAAAACTCGGGAAGAGATCATTGATGTTGTGACAAAACTGTCGTCTGCTCAGTATGATTTCCAGAAGGCAGCAGAAGCCTTTAAGAACAGCACACAAAAATTGGACCTCAATATATTTTTGGAGCCAGAATATCTCACAGGTTAGAAAACTCTGCACTTATACTTGAAAGGTGTCAGTCAGAACACTATCCAGTAAATTCAGTGTTTTTATTGGAGGATTTTGAAGTATGAGTGCGAAACTCATTTATACTCAAAAACATTTTATGACTGTATGTCATATTACTAAGCTTTCAGACATGTTTTAATCATTTTCATTCAAAGTTATATTTATTTATAATTCTAATATGAAGTCCTTCATTGATGATACATTGTAGAAATAATGCTGTGATAAAACTCCCAATATATCACTCGGGATGATCGGGATAAACATTTATGAAAATGTTTGTTAGCAATGTTAAAATCTCCAACTAATTATGGCTTCCATGACACATATCTTAATTAAAATATTTTCGCCTATTAAACTGAATCTATTGACTTCCATTATACATGGAAAACATTTATAAGAATGTTGTTCAATCCATGCTTATATTTTATTTATAATAGTATTTGGTAACATTTGCATTTTTTATGGTGTTTAACGCTACTTTCAACAATATTTCAGTTATATTGTGGCATTCACTAGTATTGATGAAGGAAACCAGAGTACCTGGAGAAAACCACCGACCCATCGCAAGTCACTGACAAACTTTATCACATAATGTTGTATTGAGTACACCTTGTCTAAGCGGGATTCGAACTCACAACATTAGTGGTGATAGGCACTGATTCCATAGGTAGTTTTAAATCCAACTACCATACGATTACGACCATGATGGCTCCTTTTGGTATTTGCTTTTATTTAAGATCATGTAACTGACTTTTACTCCACAACAATTTTTGTTCAGGATCATGTGACTATGACTTTTCTTTCATAATATAATATTTCTACGTTTTTAAGGATCTGCTGGTGAACAGACATTAGGAGATGTTTTATGTGGATATAATACAACAAGGATAGTGTCCTCAGGGGCAAGAGAAGACATCTCTGGAGCATCGTCAAAATTAACAGCATTAACAAAAATGGTTGAAAGACAAGAAATAGAACTTTCTGAAATGCCTGGTAAGACTACTCTCCCTCAATTAAATTTCTCTGAACCAAAGATCAAGGGATATGTTAGTATCACTTGCTGTCTGTCGTCCATCCATCGCTCTTTGCTTATGGTACTTTTTGACATTTTAATCTTCTGTTGCAAAACTGCTAAGGCAAAACGAATCAAATTTTGTTGATATGATCCTCTGGAAGATGTGGTACAGCTTTGTACAAATTAATATGATCCTTTTTGGGAGGCACTGGTAGGAAATATAAAAGGGGGCAAGGAAATCTGTAAAAAAAAAAGTCTCTTCCAGGTGAGTGGTTCAAACTCATGTGATCCTCTAGTTGCTTTGTGGGTAATATCTTTTCCGTACTATCAATGTTTTATCGAAAAAAGACATAGGACAGTGAAATTCTTCTTCAGAACTGTTTTTCTCACCCCTTAGATAAAGGAGTCCGTTAATTTAGGTGAAAAGATTTTTCTATTTTACCTAGGCTCCTTAGTATTTTCCCACAAAATTGTTTTCCATTGCTGAAGTAAATTGTTGATTTATAGATATACATCCGTGTCTTGGCAATATCTTAAATGTATTTCATATTAGAATATATAGACCGTATCCTTGAATGGTACTACAATAGCCATAAATACCTATACAAATTTATTTGACCCACGTTTTGCATTTTCTGGAGATACTTTTCTTAGAATTTGGTCAAAGGGAGGTAATCTTTTATTTGCAAAAAATAAACAAACATTGACATGGTAGAAAGGGGTGAGGAAAAGAGTCAAACACAGTGAAAGGTGCAAGATCGTAAAATCTGAGATGCCATCGAGCATGCCTGGTCAGATGCGATTTAAATTTTACCCTCGTATGTCTCTAATTAATGACTTCCCTTGTCTCATTTTTTGCTCACCTAACCCCAAGGGTGATACAGGCTCTTGAGAGCCTCTGGTTTTTAGTTCTGATAATGACGTACACAAACATGCAGGTTTTCTTTTTCTTTATAGAAATTATTAAACAGGGTTGTGTTTATCTTTTAATTCAAAATGAGGTCATTATTGAACAGGAGTATATTTGATATATGTACATTGTCAGAAAATGTCAAATGTATTTGTACAGAAACAGGCAGAAAAACGAGGCTTTTTTGCAGTTGGTCTATATATATTTTATTTCTATCGACATAGTACGTTTATTTTGTTATACCCCCCGCAACGAAGTTGTAGGGGGGTATACTGGTTTCACCATGTCCGTCCGTCTGTAGACAAATCCTATGTCGTACGATAACTTGAGTTGTGTTTCTTAGAATCTTTTAAAATTTTATCAGCTGTTTACTTATGAAGAGAGGAGGATCCCTTTCATTTTTAACGATTTCACTTTTGCCGTTACAGAGTTATTGGACTTGATATGATGGAAAATAGGATTTTTACCCTATGTCGTATGATAACTTGAGTAGTGTTTCTCAGAATGTTTTGAAATTTTATCAACAGCTTACCGGTGAAGAGAGGAGGATCCCTTTCATTTTTGATGTTTTTCACTTTTGTTATTCCAGAGTTATTGCACTTGATATGACGGAAAGTAGGGTATTTTACTCTATATGTTGTACAACAACTTGAGTAAGTGTTTCTCAAAATCTTTTAAAATTTTATTAGTGACTTGATTGTGAAGAGAGGGGGATCTCTTTGGAAACTGCAGGGATGCCAACAACCACGATTTCGGCTGAGTTTCTCCCATTTTCAGACCCTTAATCCGACCTCCGATATAATAAACGTGTACTCCAACGTTTTCAAAATCCGGATTTTTTTCGTGTCCGGTACCATAATACGGCTTTCAATTATTGTTTATCCGGAAGACGCTTGACGTGCAGCACTTAATTTTGTACCATTAAACGATTGCGTGATTCAGACTTTTACAATATGATACCCTCGAGTGTTTTCTTTACTTTAACACTAACATCTTTTGATGTAGACAGCGTAATTACCCGAGATGTGCCGATAAGGCAGACCATGGCGGACACGGAGACATTTTGCATAAAACATTTGAAGATATCAAAGACAAATATCACCGCCATGGATAGAAGAATAAAAAAAATACCACAGAGAGCTAAAGACTGAGCAAACATGAACCCCCACCGCTAGCTGCGCAACTGTGGATGATATTCACTTTTATTGTTCCAAAGTTAGGGGCCTTATATTTTATACAATGTCATAGGAAAATTTTAGTAATGTATGATGGAATCTGGTGGACCATTACTAAATAATCATTGGCTGGGTAATAGAGGAGGGTCCCTTTCATTTTTGGTCGGAACAATCAGTAATGTTTTGGTTATAGAAATAGGTTGGACAGATGTGGGGAGCAGGGGGTATATCTTAGTGAGCTGTGCTCATAGTAATACTAGTTTATCCTGCAATGTCAAAGAGTCCAAAACAACTGCTAAATTTGACTGAAAAGAGTAGAAGCAAGAGTCAATCCAATCAGTTTCTATGGTATTCTCTGTCATGTTCATACTATACTGTTACAATATTTTACTGCTCACTCCACATGAATCAGGTACCAGTAAGCTTATTTGTGAATTAGTAGAATAAAGCAAATATAATGGTTGTAGGATAAAGTGTTATACAATGTAGATGTTACATATTAATTTCGAGTTACAATGAATTTGATTTGACTTCCTTTTTATTTTCAGCAACCTGTAAGAATGTCTACGACTTAGTAAAAGGCATGGACAACGGTCCTGTTTTGTGGGAATACCTCAAACCATTGCTCTGGGGGAAGATACTGTATACTCCTGATACAGCAGTTAGCAGAGCTATTGCAGAAAAGGTAATGCATTATAATCAATTGTGCCATATAATCAAAACAGAGACAGTCTGCCATTACTTTTATTATACATTATATTTTATTCTTCATATAATTTCCAATATTTATATATTTTATGAAGTTCATTGGAAAAAAAGATTTTTATTTCCTGCTATTCATTCATTCAAAGCTTAGCTTTCATTTTCAAATTGATACTTTTAATCTAATTATTACCTCATTTGCATATTTCAGGTGTACAATTCATCATTTAAAGCACTAGCTGACGTGAAGCAGACGGTTGCCAGTTGGGCAGCAGGAACCAAAAGTCTGGTTGATATGATGAAAAACAATGAAATGAAATCCAAACTGGAGGTTTGTTCAGTCCTGACTTGTCTTGACTTTTAGATTATCCTGGTTTTCTGTATCTTACAATCCTTTAATCCAGATTTACATTTTTTTTTAGATTCAATGAATAGATAGTAAGGCAAATAATTTATCATAATCTATAATAATCTATCATATTTCGGTAAAAAGCTTAATTTTAGGCAAAATGAAAAAAGAAAATGCTAAAAATAGAGGGGCATTTCTATGGAATTCGTGATCAAATATATTCGGTATGTGCAGTTTTCATGGGCTGCAGTGAAAATTATGGTATATATTGGTATCATAAAATAATTTCCTTAAGATATTCCAAAGGGTCGTTGTGGTCGTGATTATATGGTAGTTGGATTTAAAACTGCCTATACAACCAGTGCTTATCACCTCTAAAATTGTGAGTTCAAATCCCGCTCATGGGGAGGTTTACTCGATACATCATTATGTGATCAAGTTTGTCAGTGACTTGCGACAGGACGTTAGTTTTCTCTGGGTACTCTTGATTTTCTCCACCAATAAAACTGACTGCCACGATGAAAGTGGCATTAACCCTTAACCCTTAGGATATTCCATACTTCTTCATTTTTGAGAATATTAAATTACTCCCTTTGTTCTTTAAATTTTCAGTCTGTACTTGGAAATTCCCTCATAGACAACATGATGACGGTAATGTTTGGAGTGTCTGGCAGTGACTTCTTAGATGGATTTTATTCTATCGAATCAGTGAACAGTACACAACTGGATGCCATAGCATCAATCGCTAAATTGATCAACGAGTACATGAGTTGTATTGTCACTGAACGATTTGAGGCAGTCGGTACAGAAATGGACCTGGAGATACGAGCAGCTGACTTGAATGTGAAGAAACAGTTCCTGTTAGGTAAGATACATATAGCAACTTTAAGATGAAGCTACAGATGAGATCCCAAGAAAACTATGTGTTATTTTTTTTGTACAGATAGAATAGTTCTGATATACCAATTACCAACTGTGTTGGCTGTAAAATTTTCAAATCTCTCTTGAAAATGTATTGAATCTCACTGATACGTTATTTTTCTCCAATTTTAGGTTTAGTATTTGAAAATGCAGGAAATGGAAATAGAAAGAAAAGGGACACAACTGTGACTTTACCCAAACATGTGTCATATAAAATCAGAATGGACATTGACAATGTCATGCATACCAGGAGAATAAAAGAACTGTAAGTAATTATCAAATAGAAGGCAGGGGCAGGGCAATGAGCATGGGCATTTAAAGACTGGAACAAGGAATTTGAGACTAAAAGTGTAATTAATTATCATTGGTACGATGGGTATTGGTGAATGGGAGCAGGAGTTGTAGGAATAAATGGAATAGTAAAGGGTCTGATAAGTGTACGGGGCATGGGTAGGTGTCAACAGTGATTGGGAGTATCGAAGAATGGTGGTTATATTTAATAAGGGGGCGGGGGGGCTTTTGTATTTGACCAGGAATTGTGATAATAAAAGCAAAGTAAAGTTGTCATAGATTGTCTACGGAAGTGTTGTGAGTGTGAATCACTAGTAGAAACTACTAGAATATTATGAAATACTTTTTATTAAATGGTAACCAATTTTCATGGATTTCATTGGTCAATGAATCCATTTTTTTTAAATTCCACATTTGTATATTATTATATTACAGAAACAACACTAATATATAATACAATTTCTCTTTACTTTCACATTATTATTTTCTTTTATTTTTACTGAAAATTTGGAATTCATGAATTTATAAATACACGAAAATGTCTCTTATGAACAAATAAAAATAAAAAGATCCATGAATTGAAATACTTACGCTGTAAAAGAAAGGTAAATAGTTCTCCAATAAAGTGGATATTTCTATATATAACACAATTGTTTTATAAACAAATATGTTTTATTTCTAAGTCTGAGAGAAGTGAAAGTTAATATGTAAAATTTGTTCACGCCACCACATAGCTGAAATACTGCTAAAGTTGGCATTAAACACCAATCAATCAATCAGTCAATGAAAAACGTGGTGTGGAAGGATGGGAGCAGGAATCATAAATACATTTAAATAGTTGTCAAATAAGAGGGATAGGAGTTGAAACCAGGAAGTCTTCACAATTTATCAGAAATTTGTTTGATTGGCAAACAAATCAAGAAAAATAAAAGTTAACAATAATTGTTATTAATGAAACAAACACAGTGATGTAATGGTTGCTTTGCTATTGTCATATATACAAACAATCATGAGTTCTATCACTGGTCGCTTCAAACCTAAGACTATTAAATTGATATTTGCTGCACATGTCTATTTGTGGGCTGTTAATTAAGTCAGCTAGTAGGATTGATTAAGAATTAAGTACAAGACAATCAGAACAGGATAATATTCCTGTTCCATTTAATAAAATGGGTAAACAAATTTTAAGGTTTCACAATGAAATCAAAAATCTCCATTATGACTACAAAATGGATTGTTCTTTTCTTTTCTATCTTTTTTTTTTAATAAAAACTCAAGTTTATGTTTTTTTTCTCTTAAGGTTCTGGCTTCCTAAACCAGAAGATAATTTCTTCACAGAATTAAGATATTTACGTGGGTTTATTCAAATTCAAGATATCCTAGATCGTAGTATTATCAGTCTACAAACAGGAATTGATATTGACAACCCAGCATTTCTACAAGAATTTCCATCCACATGCTATACAAAGGACATGTAAGTATTTTTACTACACATAAAATTGGTTGTGTTACTGTTTTTAGTAGATTTGATGGTTACACAAGGCAGAGACTGATTTGATTTAAATCATTGCTAATTTTAAAAACTGCAGAAATCAAATTGTTTAACTTAATAGGTATGACATATATTTTGTGCATCAAACATGTGTTCCATTCACTGTAATTAATGTAAAATTTGTGTTTTTACAAATAATTATATACTATTTAGCATTATTTTCCCAATCTTTTGACTGATGATGGTTATTCCTGAAATGTGTCATGTACGCTAAATTAGATAATTACGTTTTTATGTAATTTAGATGGCTTTGAAAGTAGAAATTTGTAGCAATTTTCCTTTGCAAATGAAATTTAGCAACATATACACACAGTAAACCATTTAAAGACAGATGGCCAAATATTATACTAAAAATGCAGGTTTATATAGCAAAAATGATGATGTTTGCAATAGATAGAATTGTGATGTACTTATATGATTATTTAACCTTGTGATTAACTGATCCAATATCTAAGAGTAGATATGATTATAGCATTCATTGGTTAGACTGTTTCATTTTAATCTTGGAGACCACTCAACTCCATGTTAGACTGTTTCATTTTAATCTTGGAGACCACTCAACTTAATGCTAGGTTATTTTATACTCTTGAGTTACATTGGAGCATACATAGTAAAGAGTAGTCATCAACTCCATGTTAGGTTATTTTATACTCTTGAGTTACATTGGAGCATACATAGTAAAGAGTAGCCATCAACTCCATGCTAGGTTATTTTATACTCTTGAGTTACATTGGAGCATACATAGTAAAGAGTAGTCATCAACTCCATGCTAGGTTATTTTATACTCTTGAGTTACATTGGAGCATACATAGTAAAGAGTAGTCATCAACTCCATGTTAGGTTATTTTATACTCTTGAGTTACATTGGAGCATACATAGTAAAGAGTAGCCATCAACTCCATGTTAGGTTATTTTATACTCTTGAGTTACATCGGAGCATACATAGTAAAGAGTATCCATCAACTCCATGCTAGGTTATTTTATACTCTTGAGTTACATTGGAGCATACATAGTAAAGAGTATCCATCAACTCCATGATAGGTTATTTTATACTCTTGAGTTACATTGGAGCATACATAGTAAAGAGTATCCATCAACTCCATGCTAGGTTATTTTATACTCTTGAGTTACATTGGAGCATACATAGTAAAGAGTAGCCATCAACTCCATGCTAGGTTATTTTATATTCTTGAGTTACATCGGAGCATACATAGTAAAGAGTAGTCATCAACTCCATGTTAGGTTATTTTATACTCTTGAGTTACATCGGAACATACATAGTAAAGAGTAGTTATCAACTCCATGCTAGGTTATTTTATACTCTTGAGTTACATTGGAGCATACATAGTAAAGAGTATCCATCAACTCCATGCTAGGTTATTTTATACTCTTGAGTTACATCGGAACATACATAGTAAAGAGTATCCATCAACTCCATACTAGGTTATTTTATACTCTTGAGTTACATTGGAGCATACATAGTAAAGAGTATCCATCAACTCCATGCTAGGTTATTTTATACTCTTGAGTTACATTGGAGCATACATAGTAAAGAGTAGTCATCAACTCCATGCTAGGTTATTTTATACTCTTGAGTTACATTGGAGCATACATAGTAAAGAGTAGCCATCAACTCCATGCCAGGTTAATTTATACTCTTGAGTTACATTGGAGCATACATAGTAAAGAGTAGCCATCAACTCCATGCTAGGTTAATTTATACTCTTGAGTTACATTGGAGCATACATAGTAAAGAGTATCCATCAACTCCATGCTAGGTTATTTTATACTCTTGAGTTACATTGGAGCATACATAGTAAAGAGTAGCCATCAACTCAATGTTAGGTTATTTTATACTCTTGAGTTACATTGGAGCATACATAGTAAAGAGTAGCCATCAACTCCATGTTAGGTTATTTTATACTCTTGAGTTACATTGGAGCATACATAGTAGCCATCAACTCCATGCTAGGTTAATTTATACTCTTGAGTTACATTGGAGCATACATAGTAAAGAGTATCCATCAACTCCATGCTAGGTTATTTTATACTCTTGAGTTACATTGGAGCATACATAGTAAAGAGTAGCCATCAACTCCATGCTAGGTTAATTTATACTCTTGAGTTACATTGGAGCATACATAGTAAAGAGTATCCATCAACTCCATGCTAGATTATTTTATACTCTTGAGTTACATTGGAGCATACATAGTAAAGAGTAGCCATCAACTCCATGCTAGGTTATTTTATACTCTTGAGTTACATTGGAGCATACATAGTAAAGAGTAGCCATCAACTCAATGTTAGGTTATTTTATACTCTTGAGTTACATTGGAGCATACATAGTAAAGAGTATCCATCAACTCCATGTTAGGTTATTTTATACTCTTGAGTTACATTGGAGCATACATAGTAAAGAGTATCCATCAACTCCATGCTAGGTTATTTTATACTCTTGAGTTACATTGGAGCATACATAGTAAAGAGTAGCCATCAACTCCATGCTAGGTTATTTTATACTCTTGAGTTACATTGGAGCATACATAGTAAAGAGTAGTCATCAACTCCATGTTAGGTTATTTTATACTCTTGAGTTACATCGGAACATACATAGTAAAGAGTATCCATCAACTCCATACTAGGTTATTTTATACTCTTGAGTTACATTGGAGCATACATAGTAAAGAGTATCCATCAACTCCATGCTAGGTTATTTTATACTCTTGAGTTACATTGGAGCATACATAGTAAAGAGTAGTCATCAACTCCATGCTAGGTTATTTTATACTCTTGAGTTACATTGGAGCATACATAGTAAAGAGTAGCCATCAACTCCATGTTAGGTTAATTTATACTCTTGAGTTACATTGGAGCATACATAGTAAAGAGTAGCCATCAACTCCATGCTAGGTTAATTTATACTCTTGAGTTACATTGGAGCATACATAGTAAAGAGTAGCCATCAACTCCATGCTAGGTTATTTTATACTCTTGAGTTACATTGGAGCATACATAGTAAAGAGTAGCCATCAACTCAATGTTAGGTTATTTTATACTCTTGAGTTACATTGGAGCATACATAGTAAAGAGTAGCCATCAACTCCATGTTAGGTTATTTTATACTCTTGAGTTACATTGGAGCATACATAGTAAAGAGTAGCCATCAACTCCATGCTAGATTATTTTATACTCTTGAGTTACATTGGAGCATACATAGTAAAGAGTAGCCATCAACTCCATGCTAGGTTATTTTATACTCTTGAGTTACATTGGAGCATACATAGTAAAGAGTAGCCATCAACTCAATGTTAGGTTATTTTATACTCTTGAGTTACATTGGAGCATACATAGTAAAGAGTAGCCATCAACTCCATGTTAGGTTATTTTATACTCTTGAGTTACATTGGAGCATACATAGTAAAGAGTATCCATCAACTCCATGCTAGGTTATTTTATACTCTTGAGTTACATTGGAGCATACATAGTAAAGAGTAGCCATCAACTCCATGCTAGGTTATTTTATACTCTTGAGTTACATCGGAGCATACATAGTAAAGAGTAGTTATCAACTCCATGCTAGGTTATTTTATACTCTTGAGTTACATTGGAGCATACATAGTAAAGAGTAGCCATCAACTCCATGCTAGGTTATTTTATACTCTTGAGTTACATTGGAGCATACATAGTAAAGAGTATCCATCAACTCCATGCTAGGTTATTTTATACTCTTGAGTTACATTGGAGCATACATAGTAAAGAGTAGCCATCAACTCCATGTTAGGTTATTTTATACTCTTGAGTTACATTGGAGCATACATAGTAAAGAGTAGCCATCAACTCAATGCTAGGTTATTTTATACTCTTGAGTTACATTGGAGCATACATAGTAAAGAGTAGCCATCAACTCCATGTTAGGTTATTTTATACTCTTGAGTTACATTGGAGCATACATAGTAGCCATCAACTCCATGCTAGGTTAATTTATACTCTTGAGTTACATTGGAGCATACATAGTAAAGAGTATCCATCAACTCCATGCTAGGTTATTTTATACTCTTGAGTTACATTGGAGCATACATAGTAAAGAGTAGCCATCAACTCCATGCTAGGTTAATTTATACTCTTGAGTTACATTGGAGCATACATAGTAAAGAGTATCCATCAACTCCATGCTAGATTATTTTATACTCTTGAGTTACATTGGAACATACATAGTAAAGAGTATCCATCAACTCCATGCTAGGTTATTTTATACTCTTGAGTTACATTGGAGCATACATAGTAAAGAGTATCCATCAACTCCATGCTAGGTTATTTTATACTCTTGAGTTACATTGGAGCATACATAGTAAAGAGTATCCATCAACTCCATGCTAGGTTATTTTATACTCTTGAGTTACATTGGAGCATACATAGTAAAGAGTATCCATCAACTCCATGCTAGGTTATTTTATACTCTTGAGTTACATTGGAGCATACATAGTAAAGAGTAGCCATCAACTCCATGCTAGGTTAATTTATACTCTTGAGTTACATTGGAGCATACATAGTAAAGAGTATCCATCAACTCCATGCTAGATTATTTTATACTCTTGAGTTACATTGGAACATACATAGTAAAGAGTATCCATCAACTCCATGCTAGGTTATTTTATACTCTTGAGTTACATTGGAGCATACATAGTAAAGAGTATCCATCAACTCCATGCTAGGTTATTTTATACTCTTGAGTTACATTGGAACATACATAGTAAAGAGTATCCATCAACTCCATGCTAGGTTATTTTATACTCTTGAGTTACATTGGAGCATACATAGTAAAGAGTATCCATCAACTCCATGCTAGGTTATTTTATACTCTTGAGTTACATTGGAGCATACATAGTAAAGAGTAGTCATCAACTCCATGCTAGGTTATTTTATACTCTTGAGTTACATTGGAGCATACATAGTAAAGAGTATCCATCAACTCCATGCTAGGTTATTTTATACTCTTGAGTTACATTGGAGCATACATAGTAAAGAGTAGCCATCAACTCCATGCTAGGTTATTTTATACTCTTGAGTTACATTGGAGCATACATAGTAAAGAGTAGCCATCAACTCAATGTTAGGTTATTTTATACTCTTGAGTTACATTGGAGCATACATAGTAAAGAGTAGCCATCAACTCCATGTTAGGTTATTTTATACTCTTGAGTTACATTGGAGCATACATAGTAAAGAGTATCCATCAACTCCATGCTAGGTTATTTTATACTCTTGAGTTACATTGGAGCATACATAGTAAAGAGTAGCCATCAACTCCATGCTAGGTTATTTTATACTCTTGAGTTACATCGGAGCATACATAGTAAAGAGTAGTTATCAACTCCATGCTAGGTTATTTTATACTCTTGAGTTACATTGGAGCATACATAGTAAAGAGTAGTCATCAACTCCATGCTAGGTTATTTTATACTCTTGAGTTACATGGGAGCATACATAGTAAAGAGTAGCCATCAACTCCATGCTAGGTTATTTTATACTCTTGAGTTACATTGGAGCATACATAGTAAAGAGTAGTCATCAACTCCATGTTAGGTTATTTTATACTCTTGAGTTACATCGGAACATACATAGTAAAGAGTATCCATCAACTCCATACTAGGTTATTTTATACTCTTGAGTTACATTGGAGCATACATAGTAAAGAGTATCCATCAACTCCATGCTAGGTTATTTTATACTCTTGAGTTACATTGGAGCATACATAGTAAAGAGTAGTCATCAACTCCATGCTAGGTTATTTTATACTCTTGAGTTACATTGGAGCATACATAGTAAAGAGTAGCCATCAACTCCATGCTAGGTTAATTTATACTCTTGAGTTACATTGGAGCATACATAGTAAAGAGTAGCCATCAACTCCATGCTAGGTTAATTTATACTCTTGAGTTACATTGGAGCATACATAGTAAAGAGTATCCATCAACTCCATGCTAGGTTATTTTATACTCTTGAGTTACATTGGAGCATACATAGTAAAGAGTAGCCATCAACTCCATGCTAGGTTAATTTATACTCTTGAGTTACATTGGAGCATACATAGTAAAGAGTAGTCATCAACTCCATTCTAGGTTATTTTATACTCTTGAGTTACATTGGAGCATACATAGTAAAGAGTATCCATCAACTCCATGCTAGGTTATTTTATACTCTTGAGTTACATTGGAGCATACATAGTAAAGAGTAGCCATCAACTCAATGTTAGGTTATTTTATACTCTTGAGTTACATTGGAGCATACATAGTAAAGAGTAGCCATCAACTCCATGTTAGGTTATTTTATACTCTTGAGTTACATTGGAGCATACATAGTAGCCATCAACTCCATGCTAGGTTAATTTATACTCTTGAGTTACATTGGAGCATACATAGTAAAGAGTATCCATCAACTCCATGCTAGGTTATTTTATACTCTTGAGTTACATTGGAGCATACATAGTAAAGAGTAGCCATCAACTCCATGCTAGGTTAATTTATACTCTTGAGTTACATTGGAGCATACATAGTAAAGAGTATCCATCAACTCCATGCTAGATTATTTTATACTCTTGAGTTACATTGGAGCATACATAGTAAAGAGTATCCATCAACTCCATGCTAGGTTATTTTATACTCTTGAGTTACATTGGAGCATACATAGTAAAGAGTATCCATCAACTCCATGCTAGGTTATTTTATACTCTTGAGTTACATTGGAGCATACATAGTAAAGAGTATCCATCAACTCCATGCTAGGTTATTTTATACTCTTGAGTTACATTGGAGCATACATAGTAAAGAGTAGTCATCAACTCCATGTTAGGTTATTTTATACTCTTGAGTTACATCGGAGCATACATAGTAAAGAGTAGCCATCAACTCAATGCTAGGTTATTTTATACTCTTGAGTTACATTGGAGCATACATAGTAAAGAGTAGTCATCAACTCCATTTTAGGTTATTTTATACTCTTGAGTTACATTGGAGCATACATAGTAAAGAGTAGCCATCAACTCCATGCTAGGTTATTTTATACTCTTGAGTTACATCGGAGCATACATAGTAAAGAGTATCCATCAACTCCATGCTAGGTTATTTTATACTCTTGAGTTACATTGGAGCATACATAGTAAAGAGTAGTCATCAACTCCATGTTAGGTTATTTTATACTCTTGAGTTACATTGGAGCATACATAGTAAAGAGTAGCCATCAACTCCATGTTAGGTTATTTTATACTCTTGAGTTACATCGGAGCATACATAGTAAAGAGTATCCATCAACTCCATGCTAGGTTATTTTATACTCTTGAGTTACATTGGAGCATACATAGTAAAGAGTATCCATCAACTCCATGCTAGGTTATTTTATACTCTTGAGTTACATTGGAGCATACATAGTAAAGAGTATCCATCAACTCCATGCTAGGTTATTTTATACTCTTGAGTTACATTGGAGCATACATAGTAAAGAGTATCCATCAACTCCATGCTAGGTTATTTTATACTCTTGAGTTACATTGGAGCATACATAGTAAAGAGTAGTCATCAACTCCATGCTAGGTTATTTTATACTCTTGAGTTACATCGGAGCATACATAGTAAAGAGTAGTCATCAACTCCATGCTAGGTTAATTTATACTCTTGAGTTACATCGGAGCATACATAGTAAAGAGTAGTCATCAACTCCATGCTAGGTTATTTTATACTCTTGAGTTACATTGGAGCATACATAGTAAAGAGTAGCCATCAACTCCATGCTAGGTTATTTTATACTCTTGAGTTACATCGGAGCATACATAGTAAAGAGTAGTCATCAACTCCATGCTAGGTTATTTTATACTCTTGAGTTACATTGGAGCATACATAGTAAAGAGTAGTCATCAACTCCATGCTAGGTTATTTTATACTCTTGAGTTACATTGGAGCATACATAGTAAAGAGTAGCCATCAACTCCATGCTAGGTTATTTTATACTCTTGAGTTACATTGGAGCATACATAGTAAAGAGTAGTCATCAACTCCATGTTAGGTTATTTTATACTCTTGAGTTACATCGGAACATACATAGTAAAGAGTATCCATCAACTCCATACTAGGTTATTTTATACTCTTGAGTTACATTGGAGCATACATAGTAAAGAGTATCCATCAACTCCATGTTAGGTTATTTTATACTCTTGAGTTACATTGGAGCATACATAGTAAAGAGTAGCCATCAACTCAATGCTAGGTTATTTTATACTCTTGAGTTACATCGGAGCATACATAGTAAAGAGTATCCATCAACTCCATGCTAGGTTATTTTATACTCTTGAGCTACATTGGAGCATACATAGTAAAGAGTAGCCATCAACTCCATGCTAGGTTATTTTATATTCTTGAGTTACATTGGAGCATACATAGTAAAGAGTAGTCATCAACTCCATGCTAGGTTATTTTATACTCTTGAGTTACATTGGAGCATACATAGTAAAGAGTAGCCATCAACTCCATGCTAGGTTATTTTATACTCTTGAGTTACATTGGAGCATACATAGTAAAGAGTAGCCATCAACTCCATGCTAGGTTAATTTATACTCTTGAGTTACATTGGAGCATACATAGTAAAGAGTAGCCATCAACTCCATGCTAGGTTAATTTATACTCTTGAGTTACATTGGAGCATACATAGTAAAGAGTATCCATCAACTCCATGCTAGGTTATTTTATACTCTTGAGTTACATTGGAGCATACATAGTAAAGAGTAGCCATCAACTCAATGTTAGGTTATTTTATACTCTTGAGTTACATTGGAGCATACATAGTAAAGAGTAGCCATCAACTCCATGTTAGGTTATTTTATACTCTTGAGTTACATTGGAGCATACATAGTAGCCATCAACTCCATGCTAGGTTAATTTATACTCTTGAGTTACATTGGAGCATACATAGTAAAGAGTATCCATCAACTCCATGCTAGGTTATTTTATACTCTTGAGTTACATTGGAACATACATAGTAAAGAGTATCCATCAACTCCATGCTAGGTTATTTTATACTCTTGAGTTACATTGGAGCATACATAGTAAAGAGTAGCCATCAACTCCATGCTAGGTTAATTTATACTCTTGAGTTACATTGGAGCATACATAGTAAAGAGTATCCATCAACTCCATGCTAGGTTATTTTATACTCTTGAGTTACATTGGAACATACATAGTAAAGAGTATCCATCAACTCCATGCTAGGTTATTTTATACTCTTGAGTTACATTGGAGCATACATAGTAAAGAGTATCCATCAACTCCATGCTAGGTTATTTTATACTCTTGAGTTACATTGGAGCATACATAGTAAAGAGTATCCATCAACTCCATGCTAGGTTATTTTATACTCTTGAGTTACATTGGAGCATACATAGTAAAGAGTAGTCATCAACTCCATGCTAGGTTATTTTATACTCTTGAGTTACATTGGAGCATACATAGTAAAGAGTATCCATCAACTCCATGCTAGGTTATTTTATACTCTTGAGTTACATTGGAGCATACATAGTAAAGAGTAGCCATCAACTCCATGCTAGGTTAATTTATACTCTTGAGTTACATTGGAGCATACATAGTAAAGAGTATCCATCAACTCCATGCTAGGTTATTTTATACTCTTGAGTTACATTGGAGCATACATAGTAAAGAGTAGCCATCAACTCCATGCTAGGTTAATTTATACTCTTGAGTTACATTGGAGCATACATAGTAAAGAGTATCCATCAACTCCATGCTAGATTATTTTATACTCTTGAGTTACATTGGAACATACATAGTAAAGAGTATCCATCAACTCCATGCTAGGTTATTTTATACTCTTGAGTTACATTGGAGCATACATAGTAAAGAGTATCCATCAACTCCATGCTAGGTTATTTTATACTCTTGAGTTACATTGGAACATACATAGTAAAGAGTATCCATCAACTCCATGCTAGGTTATTTTATACTCTTGAGTTACATTGGAGCATACATAGTAAAGAGTATCCATCAACTCCATGCTAGGTTATTTTATACTCTTGAGTTACATTGGAGCATACATAGTAAAGAGTAGTCATCAACTCCATGCTAGGTTATTTTATACTCTTGAGTTACATTGGAGCATACATAGTAAAGAGTATCCATCAACTCCATGCTAGGTTATTTTATACTCTTGAGTTACATTGGAGCATACATAGTAAAGAGTAGCCATCAACTCCATGCTAGGTTATTTTATACTCTTGAGTTACATTGGAGCATACATAGTAAAGAGTAGCCATCAACTCAATGTTAGGTTATTTTATACTCTTGAGTTACATTGGAGCATACATAGTAAAGAGTAGCCATCAACTCCATGTTAGGTTATTTTATACTCTTGAGTTACATTGGAGCATACATAGTAAAGAGTATCCATCAACTCCATGCTAGGTTATTTTATACTCTTGAGTTACATTGGAGCATACATAGTAAAGAGTAGCCATCAACTCCATGCTAGGTTATTTTATACTCTTGAGTTACATCGGAGCATACATAGTAAAGAGTAGTTATCAACTCCATGCTAGGTTATTTTATACTCTTGAGTTACATTGGAGCATACATAGTAAAGAGTAGTCATCAACTCCATGCTAGGTTATTTTATACTCTTGAGTTACATGGGAGCATACATAGTAAAGAGTAGCCATCAACTCCATGCTAGGTTATTTTATACTCTTGAGTTACATTGGAGCATACATAGTAAAGAGTAGTCATCAACTCCATGTTAGGTTATTTTATACTCTTGAGTTACATCGGAACATACATAGTAAAGAGTATCCATCAACTCCATACTAGGTTATTTTATACTCTTGAGTTACATTGGAGCATACATAGTAAAGAGTATCCATCAACTCCATGCTAGGTTATTTTATACTCTTGAGTTACATTGGAGCATACATAGTAAAGAGTAGTCATCAACTCCATGCTAGGTTATTTTATACTCTTGAGTTACATTGGAGCATACATAGTAAAGAGTAGCCATCAACTCCATGCTAGGTTAATTTATACTCTTGAGTTACATTGGAGCATACATAGTAAAGAGTAGCCATCAACTCCATGCTAGGTTAATTTATACTCTTGAGTTACATTGGAGCATACATAGTAAAGAGTATCCATCAACTCCATGCTAGATTATTTTATACTCTTGAGTTACATTGGAGCATACATAGTAAAGAGTATCCATCAACTCCATGCTAGGTTATTTTATACTCTTGAGTTACATTGGAGCATACATAGTAAAGAGTATCCATCAACTCCATGCTAGGTTATTTTATACTCTTGAGTTACATTGGAGCATACATAGTAAAGAGTATCCATCAACTCCATGCTAGGTTATTTTATACTCTTGAGTTACATTGGAGCATACATAGTAAAGAGTAGTCATCAACTCCATGTTAGGTTATTTTATACTCTTGAGTTACATCGGAGCATACATAGTAAAGAGTAGCCATCAACTCAATGCTAGGTTATTTTATACTCTTGAGTTACATTGGAGCATACATAGTAAAGAGTAGTCATCAACTCCATTTTAGGTTATTTTATACTCTTGAGTTACATTGGAGCATACATAGTAAAGAGTAGCCATCAACTCCATGCTAGGTTATTTTATACTCTTGAGTTACATCGGAGCATACATAGTAAAGAGTATCCATCAACTCCATGCTAGGTTATTTTATACTCTTGAGTTACATTGGAGCATACATAGTAAAGAGTAGTCATCAACTCCATGTTAGGTTATTTTATACTCTTGAGTTACATTGGAGCATACATAGTAAAGAGTAGCCATCAACTCCATGTTAGGTTATTTTATACTCTTGAGTTACATCGGAGCATACATAGTAAAGAGTATCCATCAACTCCATGCTAGGTTATTTTATACTCTTGAGTTACATTGGAGCATACATAGTAAAGAGTATCCATCAACTCCATGCTAGGTTATTTTATACTCTTGAGTTACATTGGAGCATACATAGTAAAGAGTATCCATCAACTCCATGCTAGGTTATTTTATACTCTTGAGTTACATTGGAGCATACATAGTAAAGAGTATCCATCAACTCCATGCTAGGTTATTTTATACTCTTGAGTTACATTGGAGCATACATAGTAAAGAGTAGTCATCAACTCCATGCTAGGTTATTTTATACTCTTGAGTTACATCGGAGCATACATAGTAAAGAGTAGTCATCAACTCCATGCTAGGTTAATTTATACTCTTGAGTTACATCGGAGCATACATAGTAAAGAGTAGTCATCAACTCCATGCTAGGTTATTTTATACTCTTGAGTTACATTGGAGCATACATAGTAAAGAGTAGCCATCAACTCCATGCTAGGTTATTTTATACTCTTGAGTTACATCGGAGCATACATAGTAAAGAGTAGTCATCAACTCCATGCTAGGTTATTTTATACTCTTGAGTTACATTGGAGCATACATAGTAAAGAGTAGTCATCAACTCCATGCTAGGTTATTTTATACTCTTGAGTTACATTGGAGCATACATAGTAAAGAGTAGCCATCAACTCCATGCTAGGTTATTTTATACTCTTGAGTTACATTGGAGCATACATAGTAAAGAGTAGTCATCAACTCCATGTTAGGTTATTTTATACTCTTGAGTTACATCGGAACATACATAGTAAAGAGTATCCATCAACTCCATACTAGGTTATTTTATACTCTTGAGTTACATTGGAGCATACATAGTAAAGAGTATCCATCAACTCCATGTTAGGTTATTTTATACTCTTGAGTTACATTGGAGCATACATAGTAAAGAGTAGCCATCAACTCAATGCTAGGTTATTTTATACTCTTGAGTTACATCGGAGCATACATAGTAAAGAGTATCTATCAACTCCATGCTAGGTTATTTTATACTCTTGAGCTACATTGGAGCATACATAGTAAAGAGTAGCCATCAACTCCATGCTAGGTTATTTTATATTCTTGAGTTACATTGGAGCATACATAGTAAAGAGTAGTCATCAACTCCATGCTAGGTTAATTTATACTCTTGAGTTACATCGGAGCATACATAGTAAAGAGTAGTCATCAACTCCATGCTAGGTTATTTTATACTCTTGAGTTACATTGGAGCATACATAGTAAAGAGTAGCCATCAACTCCATGCTAGGTTATTTTATACTCTTGAGTTACATTGGAGCATACATAGTAAAGAGTAGCCATCAACTCCATGCTAGGTTATTTTATACTCTTGAGTTACATTGGAGCATACATAGTAAAGAGTAGCCATCAACTCCATGCTAGGTTAATTTATACTCTTGAGTTACATTGGAGCATACATAGTAAAGAGTAGCCATCAACTCCATGCTAGGTTAATTTATACTCTTGAGTTACATTGGAGCATACATAGTAAAGAGTATCCATCAACTCCATGCTAGGTTATTTTATACTCTTGAGTTACATTGGAGCATACATAGTAAAGAGTAGCCATCAACTCAATGTTAGGTTATTTTATACTCTTGAGTTACATTGGAGCATACATAGTAAAGAGTAGCCATCAACTCCATGTTAGGTTATTTTATACTCTTGAGTTACATTGGAGCATACATAGTAGCCATCAACTCCATGCTAGGTTAATTTATACTCTTGAGTTACATTGGAGCATACATAGTAAAGAGTATCCATCAACTCCATGCTAGGTTATTTTATACTCTTGAGTTACATTGGAACATACATAGTAAAGAGTATCCATCAACTCCATGCTAGGTTATTTTATACTCTTGAGTTACATTGGAGCATACATAGTAAAGAGTAGCCATCAACTCCATGCTAGGTTAATTTATACTCTTGAGTTACATTGGAGCATACATAGTAAAGAGTATCCATCAACTCCATGCTAGGTTATTTTATACTCTTGAGTTACATTGGAACATACATAGTAAAGAGTATCCATCAACTCCATGCTAGGTTATTTTATACTCTTGAGTTACATTGGAGCATACATAGTAAAGAGTATCCATCAACTCCATGCTAGGTTATTTTATACTCTTGAGTTACATTGGAGCATACATAGTAAAGAGTATCCATCAACTCCATGCTAGGTTATTTTATACTCTTGAGTTACATTGGAGCATACATAGTAAAGAGTAGTCATCAACTCCATGCTAGGTTATTTTATACTCTTGAGTTACATTGGAGCATACATAGTAAAGAGTATCCATCAACTCCATGCTAGGTTATTTTATACTCTTGAGTTACATTGGAGCATACATAGTAAAGAGTAGCCATCAACTCCATGCTAGGTTAATTTATACTCTTGAGTTACATTGGAGCATACATAGTAAAGAGTATCCATCAACTCCATGCTAGATTATTTTATACTCTTGAGTTACATTGGAGCATACATAGTAAAGAGTAGCCATCAACTCCATGCTAGGTTATTTTATACTCTTGAGTTACATTGGAACATACATAGTAAAGAGTATCCATCAACTCCATGCTAGGTTATTTTATACTCTTGAGTTACATTGGAGCATACATAGTAAAGAGTATCCATCAACTCCATGCTAGGTTATTTTATACTCTTGAGTTACATTGGAGCATACATAGTAAAGAGTAGCCATCAACTCCATGTTAGGTTATTTTATACTCTTGAGTTACATTGGAGCATACATAGTAAAGAGTAGTCATCAACTCCATGCTAGGTTATTTTATACTCTTGAGTTACATTGGAGCATACATAGTAAAGAGTATCCATCAACTCCATGCTAGGTTATTTTATACTCTTGAGTTACATTGGAGCATACATAGTAAAGAGTATCCATCAACTCCATGCTAGGTTATTTTATACTCTTGAGTTACATTGGAGCATACATAGTAAAGAGTATCCATCAACTCCATGCTAAACTGTTTGACATTCAACATATAGCATTAATTTTGGTCCTTACGGTGTGTGTAAAATAAAGTACAACAAAATTTACTTTTTAATATCTTTATTAGATATAAAGTAAGATTTTTTCTCATGATTATTTACATCATATAAATATACATATACATATAGCGCCACTTTCAACAATATATCAGTTATGTTGTGGCAGTCAGTGGAGGAAACCGGAGTACCGGTAGAAAAGCACCAGACTGTCGTAAGTTACTGACTAACTTTATCACATAATGTTGTATCAAGTAAACCTCGCCATGATCAGGATTCAAACTCACTACTTTAGTGGTGATGAGCTCTAATTGCACAGGCCGTTGTAAAACCATCGTGACCACGACGACTCCTCACAATCTGTAGAATTTTTGTAAATATGAATATGATATTGATGTACATTTTATTTTTCTTCAGTTATCTTAACACACTCAGTACCTACCTGTTGCCTATTCTTATGACAGTGGCATGGCTGTTCTCTATTGCCATAGCAACAAGGCATTTGATGAATGATAGAGAGAATGGTCAAGAGGAGGTAACTCACAAATAATAAACAATATCCATCAGGGTTAGATGACATATGTCTTTTACATAATATAATATTTTGTTTAACCTTTCCTTGTAGCAATTTCCTATCTCTTTGAATTGAGAACTAACTCACCAAATAAAATAAAATCATAAGATCTTGCTGAAGTATGATTAATGTTCATTTTTTATTTGATTATTATCAAAATGAATTATTAGAAACATGACATATATCTAAATATTTCAAATGTTCATTTTTGTTTTGATTTGAAATTTTGTTTTGCATATAGTTGTCACATTGCAGTTAAAGTTCTTCAAGGGAGAAAGGATATTTACTGTGTATAGACTTTAATTCTAAAATACGATATTAATCTGTAATTTCATGTTTATTTATAGATTTTGAAGATCATGGGAATGAACAGCGTCCTGAATTGGTGGGTGTGGTTTATTTCTACCCTGGTAGTAATGAGTGTAGTATCCATATTGTGTATAGTTACGCTAAGACTTGGGAATATGTTTGTATTCTCTGATATGGGCATTCTGGTTTTATACTTCCTGGATTTCTGTTTCTCCAGTATCATGTTATGGTAAGTTTTAAATAGTTGGAGCTTACTTTACATGTTTACAAAACAATTAAAAGAAATCCGGTGAAACAAAAGTTGCATACAACGGCATTTCAACATTGATACAAATACAAAGTCGCAACGTTTTTTTCAACATTGAAATGACACTATATGCCTGCTCGGATATTGGGCTCCTGTTAAGTTTTATCCCTGAACAAATACAAGGGAATATAAGGAATAGTGTCAGAAGTTTTGCTATGTATCATTCTACCAATGAGCACTCATAACAACCATTTGTTTCTTTGGAGCTGCTTAAGGTTTTCTTTTATTTGAAAGGAGTGTGGCATCATCAAAACACAAAGTACTTATTTACATTTAGGGGTGAGTTGTGTATTATATCCTGAAAAACCAACAGATGCCCTTTTCAACAATCTAATTAAAATTAGATGTTAGTTGTGTCTTTATTCTATATTTAATTTAATTTTTTGATGATACACTAGCATTGAATGACATCCCAACTTCATGTAGCTTTTCATATATCTTTGACCATTCAATTATATGCAACACCACAAGGACAAAATCAGCATGTGCTCTGTTATAATTGGTAGGCTCATCGCTGATTGGTCAGTTGAAAATATTAACCTTGACTATAGAGATTAACACTGTCAGTCTTATTTATATTTAGAATAACATAAGACGGATATTAAAATAATAACTGTGTATTTCTAATTTTAGTTACATGGTCAGCGCCTTCTTCACACGGACGACATTGGCCTTGTTGACAGTTATTATTGTTTACTTCTTGAGTTATCTACCCTACGTTGTTTTAACTTCCCTGGAAACGGAAATGTTGTTTTGGCAGAAGACATTAGCTGTAAGTTTGGTTATGGGAAAATATGGAGTTGCTTTGTAGCTGAAATTTTAGTGAATTTTCTTTTCAGTTGAAAACAAAAAATTGTACATACATGTAATAGTCTCCAGCAATAATACATTTAATATATTGCAGAATGTATGAAATTAATTTTACATTCATTTTGAATATGTCTTCTTTTTTTAACAAATTGATGATCTATTTATTCTGGTCTTCCATGAAGACTATTACTTTCTTTAAATGTTTTTAGCTAATTGATATTAGATCTGTTAACCTGACCATGTCAGGACTTACATTTACATTGGCATATGTAATGGCCTTTCTTTTCATATTAATGCTATGTTATTTTTCTCAGTTATTAAAATCTATCAAAATTATGAGGAGAATTGCTTTGACTGTATTTAATCTGTTTGTTAACCTTATCTTTTGTTTAGTGTCAGTGATTTGCAGCAGGTCGGTGGTTTTCTCCGGGTACTAAAATTTCCTCCACCAATAAAACTGACCGCCAGGATATAACTGAAATATTGTTGAAAGTGGTGTTAAACACTATAACAGCCACCCTGTTTAGTGAAGAATACTCTTTTTGTATTTCAGTGTCTTTCATCAACTACAGCATTCGGGTTTGCTGCACAGTATCTATCTAGACAAGAGGTATTGATGGAGGGGGTACAATGGTCCAATATAAAAACTAGTCCACTTGTTGGTGACGATATGAACTTTTCCTGGACCTGTATCATGATGGTAATAGACGGATGTATTTACCTTGTGATTGGGTGGTATGTCAGAAATGTAAAACCTGGTAAGTATACACTGTTGATATAGAGATGGGTTTATTTACTGTTACACCTTGTTATCCCCTCACCAACGAAGTTGCGAAGGAATATAGTAACGCTACCGTCCGTCCTTCCTTCCGTCCTTCTGTAACATCCTTGTGAACACTCTAGAATCAACATCCTTCAATGGATTTTGACCAAACTTGGTACATACTTAGTCCTTAAGAGAATCTGGAACCCTATTGATTTTCAAGGTCAAAGGTCACTGGGTCAAATTTTTAGGTGAGGGGATATGCCATGCTTTGCATTGCCTTTGTTGTTTTATTTTTTGTGCTATTATTATATGTGTGTTTGTAAGAAAAAAGTGCTTAATATAGTTGCTTATACAAAATACATATAATTAAGAAAAAAATATTAAAGATTTTAGAGAAATGACCTGAGCTAAAAGGACAGTTATTATTATTATTATTATTATTATTATTATTATTACCCCGGTACTATTATTATTATGACAAATTGTGTCACCTGTACCAGAAATTATATATACTGTAACACTTTTTTTTACTTGCGACAGGTAAATATGGAGTAAGTCAGCCGTGGTATTTCCCAGTTTCTCCATATTACTGGGGATGTATGTCATCCATAACTAGCAGTGCAGACAAATATAGGAAACCACAAGGTAAATAATGTATATAGCATGTCAGGAGAATGATCGGTCATGTATGTTTGTTGTAGAGGTAATGATTATATATCTGTTTCTACAAATTTTCTGATAAATTTTGGAACTGTGAGTTTTTTTTGTTTTGCATTTGTTTTTTTTTATTTTGTAATCACGCTTTCTAAATTAAAAACTGCATTTGTGGAAATTTTGTATTTTTGCATGCATAGCCTACAATGGAAATTATTGAAATATGGTGAAATCTACCATTGGCTCCAATGAAGATTGTCTGGTATGTTTATTGCAGTTGCTCTGGCTATTTATGATCTTGTATGCTTGTTTGAGAAGAGTACTTATTACCACAAAATAACTATAGGGAATGTCATTGCCACATTCCTCAGGTTTCACTTCAAAATTTTATCCAGATTGTAGCTGACATACATGTAGGCTTATTCAATTTGTAAAAAATGTATCCCATTTTTTCAGATGGTTTAAATGAAGCAGTGGACAAGCATATGGTAGTTGGGATATCTATTAACAATTTATCAAAGAAATATGGAAAAACTAAGGCAGTGGATAATATAAATGCAGAATTTTATGAAAATCAAGTCACCATTTTGTTGGGCCGTAATGGAGCAGCAAAAACGACTACACTGTGAGTTAAACTGAAGTAAAAACGAAGCCCCTAAATATATAAAGTTGATGAGAATTTATATTTCTTTAATTTTTGTTGTTGAATTGCCATCACATGGCGTCCGTCGTCGTCGTCCCTCCGTCCGTCGTACGTCGTAAACTTTTTCAAAAATCTTCTCCTCTGAAAGTACAAGACCAATGGAAACCAAACTTGGTCTGAATCATCACTAGGGTGTCTAGTTTCAAAATTGTGTCCGGTGATGCCATGCACCAACCAACATGGCCGCTGTTACTAAAAATAGAACATATGGTAAAATTGCAGGTTTTGGGTAATAACTCAAAAACCGTTAATAATATCAAAAATCTGACATGGGGTAAAAATGATCAGCACATCAAGATCTACATACCCTGCAATTTTGAAGTAAATCTGATTGCCCATCTTGGAGTTATTGCCCTTTTTTCATCAAATTTGTAAAATTTTAATACTTTTTGTCTTATATTTCAAAAACTATAAGAGATAAAGGTTAATTTTAAATTGCAAAAATGTGCGGCATATCAAGATCTACCCACCCTGCAATTTTGAAGTAAATCCCATTACCCATTTTGGAGTTATTTCCCTTTTTTCATCAAATTTTCAAAATTTTAATACTTTTCGTCCTTTATTTCAAAAACTATAAGAGACAGGTGGTAAGTTGAAACTGCAAACATGTTCAGCATGTCAAGATCTACCTACCCTGCAATTTTGAAGTAAATTTGATTTCCTATCTTGGAGTTATTGCCCTTTTTTCATCAATTTTTTTTTTCAATTTTAATACTTTTCGTCTTATATTTCAAAAACTATTTAGAAATAGATGTTAAGTTTAAATTGCAAAAATGTGCAGCATGTCAAGATCTACCTACCCTGCAATTTTGAAGTAAATCCCATTACCCATTTTGACCGATTATGCAAATTAGAAAAAAGGGGGGATGAAATTTAAAAAAAATCTTCTCCTCTGAAACTACTGAGCCAATCTCAACCAAACTTTGCTGAAATGATCCTTGGGTGGTCCCCTTTCAAATTTGTGTCCGTCAGCGCCGTCCTGTATCCAAGATGGCCGCCATTACTAAAAATAGAAATTTCTTCAAATGGCCAAAAACTGCTCAATTTTAAGCCAGAAAGTGCCCAAATTTGAACTGCAGAAGCATAATGATGATCTTTTTAACATATATTACGGGATTTTTTTATGAACTTTGAACTTTTACCTATTTTGACCGATTATGCAAATTAGAAAAAAGGGGGGATGAAATTAAAAAAAATCTCCTCTGAAACTACTGAGCCAATCTCAACCAAACTTCGCTGAAATGATCCTTGGGTGGTCCCCTTTCAAAATTGTGTCCGTCAGTGCCGTCCTGTATCCAAGATGGCCGCCATGACTAAAAATAGAAATTTCTTCAAATGGCCAAAACTGCTCAATTTTAAGCCAGAAAGTGCCCAAATTTGAACTGTATAAGCATAATGATGAGCTTTTTAACATATATTACGGGATTTTTTATGAACTTTGAACTTTTGCCTATTTTGACCGATTATGCAAATTAGAAAAAAAGGGGGGATGAAATTTAAAAAAAATCTTCTCCTCTGAAACTACTGAGCCAATCTCAACCAAACTTTGCTGAAATGATCCTTGGGTGGTCCCCTTTCAAAATTGTGTCCATCAGCACCGTCTTGTATCCAAGATAGCCACCATTACTAAAAATATAAATTTCTTCAAATGGCCAAAACTGCTCTATTTTAAGCCAGAAAGTGCCCAAATTTGAACTGTATAAGCATAATGATGATCTTTTTAACATATATTACAGGATTTTTTATGAACTTTGAACTTTTGCCTATTTTGACCGATTATGCAAATTAGAAAAAAGGGGGGATGAAATTTAAAAAAAATCTTCTCCTCTGAAACTACTAAGCCAATCTCAACCAATCTTTGCTGAAATGATCCTTGGGTGGTCCCCTTTCAAAATTGTGTCCGTCAGCACCGTCTTGTATCCAAGATGGCCGCCATTACTAAAAATATAAATTTCTTCAAATGGCCAAAACTGCTCTATTTTAAGCCAGAAAGTGCCCAAATTTGAACTGTATAAGCATAATGATGAGCTTTTAAACATATATTACGGGATTTTTTATGAACTTTGACATTTTGCCTATTTTGACCGATTATGCAAATTAGAAAAAAGGGGGGATGAAATTAAAAAAATATCTTCTTCTCTGAAACTACTGAGCCAATCTCAACCAAATTTTGCTGAAATGATCCTTGGGTGGTCCCCTTTCAAAATTGTGTCCGTCAGCACCGTCCTGTATCCAAGATGGCCGCCATTACTAAAAATAGAAATTTCTTCAAATGACCAAAACTGCTCTATTTTAAGCCAGAAAGTGCCCAAATTTGAACTGTAGAAGTATAATGATGAGCTTTTTAACATATATTACGGGATTTTTTATGAACTTTGAACTTTTACCTATTTTGACCGATTATGCAAATTAGAAAAAAGGGGGGATGAAATTAAAAAAAAATCTTCTCCTCTGAAACTACTGAGCCAATCTCAACCAAACTTTGCTGAAATGATCCTTGGGTGGTCCCCTTTCAAAATTGTGTCCGTCAGCGCCGTCCTGTATCCAAGATGGCCGCCATTACTAAAAATAGAAATTTCTTCAAATGGCCAAAACTGCTCTATTTTAAGCCAGAAAGTGCTCAAATTTGAACTGTAGAAGCATAATGATGAGCTTTTTAACATATATTACAGGATTTTTTATGAACTTTGAACTTTTGCCTATTTTGATCGATTATGCAAATTAGAAAAAAGGGGGGATGAAATTAAGAAAAAATCTTCTCCTCTGAAACTATTGAGCCAATCTCAACCAAACTTTGCTGAAATGATTCTTGGGTGGTCCTCTTCCAAAATTGTGTCCCGCATTTCAGAACACCGACCAAGATGGCCGCCACAGCCGAACTTAATTTAACATAGGACCCTATGGGAAATTCCCATACACATCTTCTTGTCTGAAACCATTTGCTCAATAAGAACAAAATTTTGATGAAATAGTCATTGGATGGTTCTCTTCCAAAAATGTGTTCGGCGGTTCGGCCCTTCGATCAATTTTTTTTTTTTTATTTTAATACTTTTCGTGTTATATTTCAAAAACTAAAAGAGATAGATGTTAAGTTTAAATTGCAAAAATGTGCACCATGTCGATATCTACCTACCCTGCAATTTTGAAGTAAATATGATTACCCATCTTGGAGTTCTTGCCCTTTTTTTCATTAAATTAAAAAAAAAAAAAATACTTTTCGTCTTATATTTCAAAAACTATAAGAGATAAAGGTTAAGTTTAAATTGCAAAAATTTGCAGCATGTCAAGATCTTCCTACCCTGCAATTTTGAAGTAAATCCCATTACCCATTTTGGAGTTATTGCCCTTTTTTCATCAAAATGTTCTCAATTTTAATACTATCATCTTATATCTCAAAAACTATTAGAGATAGAGGGAAAGTTCAAACTGCAAAAATGTTCAGCATGTCAAGATCTACAAAAAATTTTCCACAGTTAAAAATGTGCGACAACTGTGTGAAGAGTTATTCCTCTTGAAATGCATTTTTTTGTTGACTCACTGCTTTTGGTTACTCAAATAATAAAAGGGAAGCAACTCTATTACAAAATGTGAAGTAGGAAAAGCTAAATTTTGAGAATCATTGACATATATGTTTTTTTACAGCAATTTTGATAACTTACATTAAAGGGGGAACCCCTGCCCAAATTTTTTTGTAGAAGGGTCTGCAATGACGAAGGCTACATTTGTTAATTTTTTTCACCGAAGTTATCAAGTTTTATTGACTGATGTTGTTATTATACCCAGGTGAGCTATACAAGCTCCTGGGAGCCTCTAGTTTATTATTTCTTTTTCTACAGAAATATATCATTACAGAACAAATATGATTTTTTATTATTTCTTTTTCTGCAGAAATATATCATAACAGAACAAACCTGATTTTTTATTATTTCTTTTTCTACAGAAATATGATAACTGGAGTATTGGAGCCCTCATCAGGAAGTGTAAAGATTTATGGGAAATCTCCTTCTAAAGCCAAAAATATTGGCATTTGTCCACAACATTCAGCACTATTTAACTAGTGAGTAAAACATTGTTTTTAATGTATTTATGACAATTTCAATTTTTTTTTCAAATAAGTGAATTCAACTCAGCAATCGTAATGAATGCTTTTTGACATTTTTGATATTTGATTTGTTATTTTAACTCATTGTATTACTCAATACAAAATAGGTTTATCATACTAAACACTTTCTTGGTATTAAGCAAATAATATTTATAATGTGGATATATTTTGTATATCAGAATACAATCTAGGTAAATTTCTGAGTTTGTAGAACTGAATCTATGTTGCAAATTCTGCCATATCCAATCTTTGACTTTTATTCCATGCACGAGTGACTTTGATGTCAGTTTTTTTTTTTCTTAATCTATTTACAACATTAGCAGCCTTTGCCTGTTATAATAATGATTATATTTATATTGAATGTTGAATGTCATGCCACTATATTTATATTGAATGTTGAATGTCATGCCATTATATTTATATTGAATGTTGAATGTCATGCCATTATATTTATGTTGAATGTCATGCCACTATATTTATATTGAATGTTGAATGTCATGCCATTATATTTATATTGAATGTTGAATGTCATGCCATTATATTTATATTGAATGTTGAATGTCATGCCATTATATTTATATTGAATGTTGAATGTCATGCCATTATATTTATATTGAATGTTGAATGTCATGCCAATTTCATCAATATTTCAATTACAGTCAAACCTGCATTAAAAGGTCACCTTTGGGACAAATCAAAAGTGATCTCTTAAGACAGGTGACCTGTTAATATAGGTTCAAATTATATAAAAAAAATTATGACAGGACAAGAAAAAGATGACCTTTTAAGACAGGTTATTGCTTAATAGAGGTGACGGCATGGGCAGGTTTGACTGTAACTTAATAGAGGTGACAGCATGGGCAGGTTTGACTGTAACTTAATAGAGGTGATGGCATGGGCAGGTTTGACTGTAACTTAATAGAGGTGACAGCATGGGCAGGTTTGACTGTAACTTAATAGAGGTGATGGCATGGGCAGGTTTGACTGTAACTTAATAGAGGTGACGGCATGGGCAGGTTTGACTGTAACTTAATCGAGGTGACAGCATGGGCAAGTTAGACTGTAACTTAATAGAGGTGACGGCATGGGCAGGTTTGACTGTAACTTAACAGAGGTGACGGCATGGGCAGGTTTGACTGTAACTTAATAGAGGTGACGGCATGGGCAGGTTTGACTGTAACTTAATAGAGGTGACGGCATGGGCAGGTTTGACTGTAACTTAATAGAGGTGACGGCATGGGCAGGTTTGACTGTAACTTAATAGAGGTGACGGCATGGGCAGGTTTGACTGTAACTTAATAGAGGTGATGGCATGGGCAGGTTTGACTGTAACTTAATAGAGGTGATGGCATGGGCAGGTTTGACTGTAACTTAATAGAGGTGATGGCATGGGCAGGTTTGACTGTAACTTAATAGAGGTGATGGCATGGGCAGGTTTGACTGTATATAACCCTGTTCCATTTAATCTGTAACCTGAGTTCCTGGAGTAAATCACTGATCTTTCAAACATCATGAAATAGGGTTGTGATATGTGGCACTTTTGCAGATAAAATCCCACTGCCATATAAACTATGGCGCTTGTGGCACTTTTGTTGATAAAAATCCCACTACCATTTGATCACGGCTACAGAGGTCCACTCAGAATAATAATGATTGTTTTATGTTTCAGCATGACTGTACAGGAACACATGAAATTTTATGGTTCAATGAAATGTAATTGGTCTAAGCATCAGCTGGAAGACAATATTTATCAGTAAGTTAATTATGGAAAATAATTATGGATTCTCTCTGATTGGTGCCAAATTTTCAATTTACACAGTCTTTGTTGATGGAAGTACCCAATTTTGTTTGTTTAAAAAAAAAAATATCCACAAAATTAACAATTATGGGATACAGTGTTTTTTTTTTATTTGTTGTGTTTCCAGTAAAATTACAAAAAGATCTTCCATTACTTAACCTACCATTTCCTGCATAAAACTTTATATTAGGATTTTATTTATTTATACTAGAATCACAACAAATTAAAAAATATATATATTCAGTGTTCTGATTGGATGATTTTTCAGTACCAGTAGGAATCGTGTAATAGAAGGGTGTGTTTATAACTGTAAGTACTGATATCCACATTGTATACAGTATATACAGTGTTCTACTTGGACAATTTTTGAGTACCAGTACAAAACTCGTACTAGACTGGTTTATAACTGTAATGACTGGTACCAACATTGTATACAGTATATGCAGTTTCTACTTGGACAATTTTGAGTACCAGTACAAAACTCGTACTAGACTGGTTTATAACTGTAATGACTGGTACCAACATTGTATACAGTATATGCAGTTTCTACTTGGACAATTTTGAGTACCAGTACAAAACTCGTACTAGACTGGTTTATAACTGTAATGACTGGTACCAACACTGTATGCAGTATATACAGTTTCTACTTGGACAATTTTTAGTACCAGTACAAAACTCATACTAGACTGGTTTATAACTGTATTGACTGGTACCCTCAATGTAACTTAAAAGATTCAGTTATTGAACTTTATGTCTCTGTTTAACTGCCTACTTTCTAGGAATTTTACGACAAGCATATCATTTCAGATTACTGAAGGAAGTAGGTCTGTTACATGTGAGAGATTCTAAAGTATCCGAATTATCTGGCGGAATGAAGCGGAGATTAAGTGTGGCCTTGGCCTTTGTAGGTGGATCAGAATGTGTTATTCTAGATGAACCTTCCAGTGGAGTGGATCCAAGTGCTCGTAGAGCTATGTGGAATCTTATCATGAGAAGAAAATCGAGTAAGTACTATATTTAATTACAGGTATGATTTTTATGACCCCATTAAGTTTTACCCATTGTTGATTTAGTATCTGTTCAATAATTTGATTTCCCCATTAACAAATCATTGAAAATTAAAACACAAGGTTGTGAACCATAAAAGACAGACTGAGTTTGATAATTAGACTCTAGCAACTTTTTCAGTTCTGAAGTAAACTATCAAAATACTGCAAGCCACCTAGAAACTTTATCCCATAAAGCTGTATAGAGTACACCTTGACATAGACTGTACTCAAACTCACAACTTTCATAGTTATAGACACTGATAACATGAGATCACAGAAATGATGACACCCATATATTTCATACTTGATAAATAAGTTTACAGAATAGCTGGGGTTTTTGGGTTTTTTTTTCACTTGTTCTGGAATATAAATGTCTCAAGCCTTCCATTTTTCTTTTTTTTATTCTTTCATCATAATATTTTGAAAGGAATGAATATTTGAAAGCTAAAGATATGTTGGTTTTATTTGATGTATAAACTGTATATGGCATTAAGACGTTGTTGAACAAGGACTAGTATTGTAAAATTGTAAAGTGTATTATATTTCCTTTTTTTTTTAATTAAGAAAAAGGAGGTAAAAAAATCTTATGTTAATCTATATTTATAGATTGTACTGTGTTGTTGTCTACCCACTTCTTGGACGAGGCTGACATTATTGGAGACAGAATTGCCATCATGCATAATGGGAAGATAATGTGTACTGGATCATCACATTTCCTCAAAGCCCAACTTGGCAGTGGATATCATCTGAAAATAGCCAAAGGAGGTATAGTTTATTGTTACTTATCTGGTCAGTGAATTGTAGGTATATCATTAAACACATTTTTAGAGTAAAACAAATATTTACCTAGACTTTGAGTCATAACAATTTTGAGTATGAGTTTCAGTCTTGTACTAAATTGTCCAATCAGAATGCTATATATATATTTTTTTTAGTATGAGTGCAAAAATTGTACCTAAGTATTTTATGACTGTAAGACATTTTATCTGAAAATTACAACATTAGTTTAGTTAAAAACACTCAAGATGAAATAAAAAAGAATATTTTGTCTCATTTTACAAATTTATAATACTTAACATCATGAAATATCCTTAAGAATTTAAAAGAAGTAAACTTTTCTAACACAAAAAAAACTCTAAATTATTTTATTGTCGTCTGCTAGTTGTGAGGTACAAATCAAATACACAACCTGCTTTAAGGACGTGACGGAAGTGAGTACCTTGTGCATGTAGAATGTCCGTTACTTGAATGTAGCAGACAACGTGCATCTCTGAATGAGCAACAGTTTATATAAGAGGGGTCATTGGTTGCCTGTTTAAAGGGAACATTTTCTGACTATCCATCACCCCCCCCCCCCTTTTTTTCCTTGTTGCAGTAAAACAGATCTGTCCATATGGCTATCTCTGTGTCACTTTTTAACCTTCATGATCTGTTGTTTGTAAGCCTATTCTTTACATCATGTATCTGATACATTGTTCACTTGACGTTAAACAACAATCAATAAATTAATCAAGTAAACATTGTTTTATTTTAGCCCACTGTGATCAAATGAGCATATTAGGAACAATCACGTCATTACTACCAAAAGCTGATGTTATAGAAGATATTGGATCTGAGATGACTGTATCCCTGTCTGCTACTGTTGATAATGCTCACAGTCTACAGAAATGTCTTCATCAACTGGATGTAAATGGTGATCAGTTAGGCATTGCTAGCTATGGACTTTATGATACCACTTTAGAAGAGGTAAAATGTTTTGATTTTTAATCTACTATAGTGATGTTTGTGTTGTACTGAAAGGATATATCTTTAGCGTGGTTTTAGTGGGGTTTTTTTCTTTTCTTTTTGCCATCTCCAGACAAATGGAAATTGCATGTGAACTTTTCTATTGGGAAACATATAAATACAATCTTTACATATGATAATAATTTTCTAATACGTTAATATTTTCCTAAAGAATAATTTATGCATTTTTTTCAACTTTTTTTATTTATAAAATTTTTAAAAAAATTCACAATTAACAGCAATAGTTATGTAATATATAGGACAGATGGACCAATGAACAGCAATAGTTATATAATATATAGGACAGATGGATTAAGCACTCACTAATTAAGCCTTAAAATACATATCATTTTTACCAAATATCTTTTTTATATTTTTAATGCAATATTTGTTCATAGGGAAAGTAAATGGATTTATCAACCTACTTAGTTATAATATGTACAAGGAAAAGCCACTGTTATTCCTAATCTAGAAGTCAAATGGGACTTTTTGTGTAACAATTAATAAATAGTTTCTCTTTAAACCCATGATAATGAAATTAACACTTTTCAAAAATCATTTTTTTACTATTAATAGAAATAACAGCTATTCTGAATATCAAGATAAAATTTTAAAAACTTTTTTTTTTGGAAATTATTAAGATTTTTGTATATTGTATGGTAAAATTATTAGAATTTTTATTTTGTAGGTTTTCATGAAGGTTTGTGATGTAAGTGATAGAAACATTCCATTGACTGATGAAGTGATGCATAACCTGAGGCAACAAACAAAAATAGAGACTGTCAGGTCAAAGTTGAACGAACAAGAACCACCAGCTGATTACAGTAATTTTACTATAACTTATAATAATATAAAATAGCTAGATTTGCCAGATTATTTAATTTCCACATTGTGTTTGTTTATGTATTTTTATAGTAATCAGTTCAACATGGATGGTATACAGTCGTACATCGTAATCTGGAAATCGGAAAAAATTATTTCCTTACAAAACTCAGAAGTAAACATTTGCTGCACTCATAGCAACTTTCAAAGTAATTTATTTTGTATAACTCAAATATTCAGATATTTCAAGTGAAATCATTGGTTCTTTGGAATTCAACATGACACACAACACAGTACAGTAGCTTATTTTGGCAGGAGTGAAATTACACAAGAGTTTTTTTTGTTTTTTTTTAAGTGTGAATGACAGCATGTTCCGTATTTTACAATCTTTATATTCTTCTCCTCTGTACTATTTCAATGATATAACTGAAATATTGTTGAAGGTGGTGTTAAACACCATAACTCTCTCTCTCTACAATTTTAATGTTTGCTGTTTTAATCTTAGTGTTATTTCCACCATAAAATTTTCATAAAGCACAACACATGTATGTGCCTTGAATGTTCATAAATCACAACACATGTATGTGCCTTGAATGTTCATAAAACACAACACATGTATGTGCCATGAATGTTCAGTAAATAAAACACAACACATGTATGTGCCTTGAATGTTCAGTAAATAAAACACAACACATTTATGTGCCTTGAATGTTCATAAATCACAACACATGTATGTGCCTTGAATGTTCATAAAACACAACACATGTATGTGCCATGAATGTTCAGTAAATAAAACACAACACATGTATGTGCCTTGAATGTTCAGTAAATAAAACACAACACATTTATGTGCCTTGAATGTTCATAAATCACAACACATGTATGTGCCTTGAATGTTCATAAAACACAACACATGTATGTGCCATGAATGTTCAGTAAATAAAACACAACACATGTATGTGCCTTGAATGTTCATAAATCACAACACATGTATGTGCCTTGAATGTTCATAAAACACAACACATGTATGTGCCATGAATGTTCAGTAAATAAAACACAACACATGTATGTGCCTTGAATGTTCAGTAAATAAAACACAACACATTTATGTGCCTTGAATGTTCATAAATCACAACACATGTATGTGCCTTGAATGTTCATAAAACACAACACATGAATGTGCCATGAAGGTTCATAAAACACAACACATGTATGTGCCTTGAATGTTCAGTAAATAAAACACAACACATTTATGTGCCTTGAATGTTCAGTAAATAAAACACAACACATGTATGTGCCTTGAATGTTCAGTAAATAAAACACAACACATGTATGTGCCTTGAATGTTCATAAAACACAACACATGTATGTGCTTTGAATGTTCAGTAAATAAAACACAACACATGTATGTGCCATGAATGTTCAGTAAATAAAACACAACACATTTATGTGCCTTGAATGTTCAGTAAATAAAACACAACACATGTATGTGCCTTGAATGTTCAGTAAATAAAACACAACACATGTATGTGCCATGAATGTTCAGTAAATGAAACACAACACATTTGTGTGCCATGAATGTTCAGTAAATAAAACACAACACATGTATGTGCCTTGAATGTTCAGTAAATAAAACACAACACATGTATGTGCCTTGAATGTTCAGTAAATAAAACACAACACATTAATATGTGCCTTGAATGTTCAGTAAATAAAACACAACACATGTATGTGCCTTGAATGTTCAGTAAATGAAACACAACACATTTATGTGCCTTGAATGTTCAGTAAATAAACACAACACATGTATGTGCCTTGAATGTTCAGTAAATGAAACACAACACATTTATGTGCCTTGAATGTTCAGTAAATAAAACACAACACATGTATGTGTCTTGAATGTTCAGTAAATAAAACACAACACATGTATGTGCCTTGAATGTTCAGTAAATAAAACACAACACATGTATGTGCCTTGAATGTTCAGTAAATAAAACACAACACATGTATGTGCCTTGAATGTTCAGTAAATGAAACACAACACATGTATGTGCCTTGAATGTTCAGTAAATAAAACACAACACATTTATGTGCCTTGAATGTTCAGTAAATAATTTTTTTTATAGAAGAGTAAATTATTATTTTTTAGATAATGAGGAAGAAACTCCATATGCAGACCCCAGGAAGAGAATAGGAACGTGTAGTCAGAGTATACAACAAGTTTGGGCTTTGTTATTAAAGCGTTTCCATCACTACAGACGTGATTGGAGGATGTTGATTGCTCTCGTCATTTTACCGTTAGCGTTTGTGACTGCAGGTTTAGGTTTCTACAAGATTAAACCAACATTGATTGCTCCAGAAAGAATTATGACACCAGCCCTGTATGGACCAAATACTTTTATATTTCTTCAGTAAGTCTATATATATATATATGTGTGTGTGGTTGTGCTTTATGGTCATGTACAGTTTAATTTGTGATTCATGACACCTTTGAGTGAGTGAGTGAGTGATTATTGTTTAAAGCCAATTCAGCAATTTTTCAGCTATATCATGGCGAGAACAAGTTAATTTTCAATCAAATGATGATGAAGTCCTCTCTGTACTAGACCAACACGCTTAGTTGGATTTTTAAAATGCTAACTCACTGAAACAACAGTCTGTGGATAGACATATCGCCCCACTCAGCCACATTATCCTGATTCCGAGCCAACCAGTCTTAGCTCTTTCTCTTTAATGCTGCATGCTTAGCGGAGAAGCAACAAATGCCAATTACAGTCTTTGGTTTGACACGTTCAAGGCTCGAACATATGATCTGCCGCTCTCGAGGCGAGTATGCTAACCATTACACGACAGATGCGATTAACACCTTTGACGAATAATGAAATACATTATTAACAGATTGTTGAAATTAAATCACTTTTTAGCTCACCTTGCCAAAGGTAAGGTGAGCTTTTGCCATCACTTGGTGTCCGTTAACTTTTCACATTTTAATCTTCTCCTCTGAATCCCCCTAGCCAAATGAACTGAAACTTGGTAGGAAGCATCTATGGAAGATCTTCTATAAAGATTGCTAATTTTGTCCCGATTCATTAACAAACATGGCTGCCACAGGCAATTCTTGTTTCTGATTGGACGATTTTTTTTAAATCTTCTCCTCTGAAACCGATTGGGCAAATGAACTGAAACTTGGTAGGAAGCATCAATGGAAGGTCCTCTATAAAGATTGCTCATTTCGTCCCGATCCAATAACAAACATGGCCGCCACAGGCAATTCTTATTTCTGATTGGTTGATTTCTCAAAAATCTTCTCCTCTGAAACCGCTTGGCCAAATAAAGTGAAACTTGGTAGGAAGCATCCTTGGAAGGTCCTCTATAAAGATTGCTCATTTCGTCTCGATCCATATACAAACATGACCACCATAGACAATTCTTGTTTCTGATTGGTTGATTTCTAAAAATTCTTCTCTGAAACCGCTTGGCCAAATGTATAGAAATTTGGTAGGAAGCATCCTTGGAAGGTCCTCTTTAAAAAGATTGCTCATTTAGTTCTGATCCGTTAACAAACATGTCTGCTACAGGCAATTCTTGTTTCTGATTGATTGATTTCTAAAAAATCTTCTTCTCTGAAACGGCTTGGCCAAATGAACTGAAATTTGGTAGGAAGCATCCTTGGTAGGTCCTCTATAGAGAATGCTCATTTCGTCTCGATCCGTTTACAAACATGGCTGCCACAGGAAATTCTTATTTCTGATTGCCCAATTTCTAAATAATCTTCTCTTCTGAAACCGCTTGGCTAAATTTACCGAAAATTGGTAGGAAGCATGTTTGGAAGGTTCTCTATAAATATTGCTCATTAAGTTTTGATTCGTTAACAACCATGGCCGCCACAGGCAATTCTTGTTTCTGATTGGTCGATTTCTAAAAATTCTGTTCCTCTGAAACCGCTTGGCCAAATGAACCGAAACTTGTTATGAAGCATCTATTGATGGTCCTCTATAAAGATTTTTCACTTCGTCCCGATCCGATTGCACACATGTCCGCCACAGGCAATTCTTGTTTCTGATTGGTCGATTTCTAAAAAATCTGTTCGTCTGAAAGCGCTTGGCCAAATGAACCAAAACTTGGTATGAAGCATCTATTGATGATCCTCTATAAAGATTTTTCACTTCGTCTCGATCCGATTGCACACATGTCCGCCACAGGCAATTCTTGTTTCTGATTGGTCGATTTCTAAAAGAATCTTTTCCTCTGAAACCGCTTGGCCAAATGAACCGAAACTTGGTATGAAGGTCCTCTAAAAAAATTGTTAATTTAGTCCAGATCAATTAACAAACATAGCCACCATAGGTAATTCTTGTTTCTGATTGATCAATTTCTAAATAATTTTCTCCTCTGAAACTGAGTAGCCAAATGAACCTAAATTTGGTAGGAAGCACCATGGAAGTTTCCTCAAAGCATAATGAAAGGTGAGCGACACAGGCTCAGCCCACTGAGCCTCTAGTTGTATAAATATAACAGTATATTTCAAATGAATTCTTGACTAGTAGAAATAGGACTTTAACAATAATTGTATTATATTATGTTAAGCTTGGAACTTACTGACATGTTAAGAAATCAGCCCCTTTGAATAAATGTTTACTTTAGTAAATTAATTGATAATTTATTTGGCCTAGAATGACAATTTTGCTTTAACCAACATTTGCACAGAAAAATTGGCCATCCTATCAAGTCATCAGAAAATTTTGATTCCATGGACTGTTTGTACAGATAAGTTTTACTTTCTTTGGTTAAAGTCTATATGCCAGACATTTGATTGTTCCAGATTATTTAGTCAATGTAATGAAACCTTTGATTGGTCCAGATCATTTAATCAACGTAATGAAACCTTTGATTGGTCCAGATCATTTAATCAACCTAATGAAACCTTTGATTGGTCCAGATTATTTAGTTAACATAATGAGACCTTTGATTTCAGCTAAGCATATTTGATTTGTCCAGATTATTTAGTTAACATAATGAGACCTTTGATTGGTCCAGATTATTTAGTTAGCATAATGAGACCTTTGATTGGTCCAGATTATTTATTTAACATAGCGAGACCTTTGATTGGTCCAGATTATTTAGTTAAAATATCGAGACCTTTGATTGGTCTAGATTATTTAGTTAGCATATATTGAGACCTTTGTTAAACAGGAATATTCTAGAATGCCTTGTTTTATACTTTATTTGAGTGTGAAATAGAGAGAGAGAGACACACACATTTTTAGTATGAATCATTGCCACACTTCCTCGTACCTTTCTTTTACACTTAATTTAAGATGCAAAATAATTTAATTTCTAATTTTATGTCATTCAAATGTTATTTTTTAGAGACAATATGAAATCGGCTTTGACTAAGAAAATGAAAGAGCATCTTATTACTACACCAGGACCAGGTACAACATGTATGACTGGAATGAATGTTGGGTATGTTGAGTTTCTATTTAATTCTTTATATTGTTAATGACACATTGGGTATATTAAATCTAATTATGATTTTCTTTCTTTGAGAATTTAGGTAAATATTCATACAGTAACCAGATGCTATGGTTTCACTTATTTTTGTTTGTATCAATTTTCGTTGATTGGCAGAAAATGAGACGTTCGTTGACTTTTTAATTTCGTTGTTTTGATACTTGCAAATAACATTTTTAGCTCGACTTTTCGAAGAAAAAAAGTTGAGCTATTGTCGTCACTCCGGCGTCATCGTCTGAGTCGGTTAAGTTTTTTGTCAGAGTCCATTTCTCAAAAACTATCAAAGGTATCCATTTGAAACTGGAATACTTGTTCACTATCAAAAGAGGAACCAATTACAAGGCAGATGACCCTGTGATTTGTATATCCAGAGTTATCTGCCCTTGTTTCGACATAGTACATAGAAATTAGGGATATTTTTTTAGTATAATTAAAATTTCTCAATAACTATCAAAGCTATTAACTTGAAACTCAATACACTTGTAGAAAGTGTTGACCCCAATCTGTTGACAAGAGAAGACAACTCCATCCAGCATTTTATTTGAGTTATTCCCCCTTTTTGACTTATAATTTCTTCAAAAAATACAATTTCTCAATAATTGTGATAGACATTGAAATGAAACTCAACATACCTGTTCACTATCAAATGGAGAACCCATTACAACAAGGTAGGTGACCCTGTGATTTGTATATCCAGAGTTATCTGCCCTTGTTTCGGCATAGTACATAGAAATTTGGGATATTGTTTTAGTATAATTAAAATTTCTCAATAACTATCAAAGCTATTAACTTGAAGCTCAATACACTTGTAGAAAGTGTTGACCCCGTTCTGTTGACAAGAGAAGACAACTCTATCCAGCATTTTATTTGAGTCATTTCCCTTTTTTTACTTGCATTTTTTTTCTAAAAATACAATTTTCTCAATATAAACTATGATAGGCATTAAAATGAAACCCAACATACCTGTTCACTATCAAAAGGGGGAACACATTACAGAAGAAGGGTAACCCCCCACTCCCAACATACAACCCCCTCCCACTGCCCCCCCCCCAAATTTTTTATTTTTATTTTTCATTTTTATTTCATTTATTATTATTTTTCATTTTTATTTCATATGCACTAAAATAGTGTTACAAGAAAAGATTATACCCCTCTGATTATATTTACCAATCTTGCAAACATATTTGCTTACATGACCATCATAGTTAGAAGTATGTATAACTTTGTAAATTGCTTGCAGCTTAATATCAGATACGAAAAAGTCGAGCGTCCAGCACCTGTGGGCGGTGCTCTTGTTAGTATACATTATATATGCCTTGGTGCATTGAATTGAATGGATTGATGGTACCAACAAAAACTACAAAATTTGGTATTCACAGTCATTTCTGTGGGTTACATAGAAGATTTATGTAAATATCACACCTAAATATTTACATAATTTAAATACATAGCCATATGTCAAGTGCATTGGAAAAATTATCTCCCCTTATGATTTATTTTTCAATGCAAAAACATATTTTCACACATGACCTTATATGCAATATGATATACCTATTTAAAAGATATGCAATTAAGCAAAGATACAAAAAGGTGAAAATTGAGTTATGAGATTTTTCTACTATGTTCCATTTCCTTTCAGTTACCATTAGTTATTAATGTTCTACACAACAGAAATAAAACAAATTTATTGTGGAATCCATTTCTTATATTATATTTATCTTTTTAATCACTAGAGTTAACTCCCTTATATATGATTTATTTTATCTGGTTGTCAATTTTGGATATACATTGATGATTTTTAAATATTTATTTGAATAAAAAAGTTCGGTATTTGAAATTCAATGAAACCTGTCAAAACAAAACACTGAATAAAATGAAATCCTGTATAAACAATACTTTAAATCAAATTCCATTGCAGGAAGTTTTTTTTAATTAATTTAACCTGTATAGACCGTGACACTTGTCTATTCCAGACACAAAATCTGGTCCCAGGGAGGTTTGGTTTAGACAAGTTTCACTGTAAATATAATTTTTAATATAAAATGTCCCAAATTTAAACTATTATTTAATACAGATAGACTTTTCTTGGGTTTTTATTTGAGAAGTACCATATTTAGGGTTGTATAATGTGCAGGATTTTGCCCAGATTCTTTAATTTGTAGGAGGGGTGCGCATTATAAACAGGAACAATGTGTTTCACTCTTTCCCAGACCGGGAAATTACATGTCTGCCAATAAAACCCAACACATTTAATATTTTGCAACTTTATTGAAGATGAAAAGAGATAAATGGTTCTTAAATTCTCCCAGCAAATGAAACATGCTCAAAGGACTGAAAAATATATACGATTGATATTTAATTCTTACATTTCCGACAGCGATTTTTTTAGAAGTCCATGCGCATTATAGACACGAACTAGTTTTTTTCTGGAGATTTTCAAGGCCAAGAGGGGGTGCGCATTATGCACCAATGCACATTATACAACCCTAAATACAGTATTCTGAAATTCTTAGATCACTAAACATATATTTTTTTTAACAGGAATCCATTCACATGTGTAGATGCTGATACATCATTCCACATGCCTACATCTGTATCAACCCAAGCACCCCAATGTAACTGTGTGGAGAATAAATACACTTGTAATGCTGCTGCTGAAACCCTAGAAGTACCGTGGATTATAACCAACACGACAGATATCTTACAAGACCTGGATGGTCATGATATATCTGATTACCTGCTGATGACAAGGAAACAATTTACAGAAAAAAGGTGAAGTACCTATAAAATAAAGTCAGATATTATTTCTTAATTGAATGCACCTCTCCTGAAACAACCTTTTTCTTTGTGAACTCTAATTGTAGTCTAAAGATTGATGGGTCATTGTTTTTAGAATACATTTATGATGTTATAAGCATGAGACTGCATTTCTGCCATATGCCTGGTATATTAATAATGTGACTGCATTTATAGCATATAAGCATAGTGTAGTAACCATGTGATTACATTTATGGCATACAAATACACGATAATAATCATGTGACTGCATTTCTGGCATACAAACATTGAATTCAATTGAAGAACTATCAGATATGAGAAGTGAAATGTTTGAATTATTAAATTTATGAATAAGGCCATTGAATATTGAAATTAAAACAGGCACATGGCCAGCACCATATGGTTATGGATTTACATCTACCTTTGCAAATCATTGCCTATCAACACTATCCTTATGAGTTACATTCCTACTCATGGAATGGGGTACTCAATACAACCTTATTTGACAATTATCAAGATAAAACTGACCGCCACGATATAACTGATATATTGTTGAAAGTGACGTTGAATACCTATAGCTCACAAATTAATGTATTTTTTAACTATAGGTCGTGACTTTATGACTTTAAATATACTGTCTCATGTTCTGAAGAATTTACCAATTAAACCAAACTTCTACAAAAACATATAGTCCAGAAAGTATTGTAATGTCATTTTTCTTTTTTTTTTTCATTTATTAGGTATGGAGGATGGTCCTTTGATGCTGATGGTTCAAAGTTCAAGAGTACAGTATGGTTCAACAATAAAGGTCATCATGCTCTGCCCTCTTTTTACAATGGTCTCAGCAACACCATGTTGAGAGCAATGATACAGAACAATGGACATGAATATGGTAGGTACCAGTTTGTACTTTCTTCTGTGTACAATGTAATACAGTAAATCTAGTCTAAACCAAACCCTGAATACCCTGAATACCCTGAATACCCTGAATACCCAAAATCATGTATAAATTGAACGTTCCAGTGTAGGAAATCTTTATTAATATAACTTTTATAAACTTAACACCTGTCTATTCTGAACATAAAAGTTGGTCCCAAGGAGGTTCTGTTTAGACAGGTTTCACAGTATTTCTTATACAATTAAACTTATGTAAACATAGTTCTGCCCTGAATAGTCAAGCAACCTTACTATCAAATGAATTTTGAATTGTTTTAAAAACAAAACATCATGTCAATGTGTAGTAAAATAAAATCTGGGACACTCCTTTAATATACATTGTAGTAAAATTTCATAAAGGAGTCTGGCCACCTTTGTATATGCCACAGTTTTGAGGGATAAATGTCAGGGATGATATAACAGAGAGTACAGAATTATTAATTATATTGGAAAATTCTGTAATTATTATACATATGTTTTTTGGTATGTAAAAGATGGATTGAGGAATGTCAGGTTCACATGAGTTTTATACTTGTGACAAAATTATAAGAAAATAGATATTTTTTTCATCTTCTTACAGGTATAACAACCAAAAATCATCCAATTATGTTGACAGAGGGACAGCTGAGTGAGGATACATTGTAAGTATATGTCTTAAAAATATGTTTCTTTTTTAAGGGGCATAGACGGAACAGTGGTGAAGGTCATTGACTTCTGTTCACTAGTCTAACACCTGATTGATGTGGGTTCATTCTCCAATACCCCCTTCAAGTTTAACAGTTTCCAGACACCTACCCATGACCTGAGGTTTAACCTCTCATTTTCTAATCTGTCAGGGCTCTCCTCCATAATTAATTCTGGTAGTTTTAATATACCTGAAAATTGTTTCACAAATGAAATTGTGTTTGTGTGGAAATTAGCATACAACATGTGCATATTTATTTCATTTCAAGAAAAAAAATGCATTTTTTTAATATGAAAATCCTTTTTTGACATTATTGTTATTATGGACAACAAAATATGGAGGCATCTTATTCAATACATAAAATTTATGATTTCAGAATACAGAAGGCAGCAGATTATGGAATAGCAATGACCTTTTTAGTAGCTTTTACATTTATACCCTGTGGACTTGCCATATATATTGTGAACGAACATAGGAACAAAGAGAAACAACTCCAGTTTCTGAGTGGTGTAGGACCTGTCATGTACTGGGTTACATCCCTTGTGTGGGATATGGTAAGAAGAATTATTATTACAAGGCATTTATATAGCGCTTATCTAATTACACAATTACCCTATGCACTTAACATGTAAAACTGACAAATTATATGAAGAGTACATACAATAAAATTATATATGAACTTAACTATGTATTAAAGTAATAAGAAAAGCAAAAAGTATTTACATTAACGAGCAAAACCCATATGATATATACAAATCAAAAGTAAGGAAAAATCATCGATAGTGAAAAAAGTTAACTATTTACGAATTCATATTAAAAGACAGATTTTGACCACAGTGATTTAAACAGATTAAGGCAATTTGACTAAGAATCATTAAAAGAAAAAAAAATGTTTTGGCTAAAAATAGATCAGAACCAAAAAGCAACATTAGCTAAAAGATGAAATAAAGCTGGACAGTAATAAAAATCAATAAAAATGACAGAGATTTTGCAAATATATGGTAAAAATAGCTAAAAGGAAATAATTTACTAAGTAAAAAGCATCTACATGAAAAACAAAAAATAGTCAATCACAAAAATAGTACATAAATACAACATAAATTAAACTGAAATATGACAATCACATCACCAATTACTAAGAAATACCAATGTCATCACAGAACCATTAAACATCACAGTATGCTTGTCTAAAAATATGAGTTTTTAAACCTTTTTTAAAAAGAGGAAGAGACTGTTCTTTCCGCAGATGAATTGGAAGATCATTCCACAATGTAGCCCCAGCTCAGTCAAATCGCCTTTCGCCGTATGTTTTAGTGCGAACATCTCTCGGTTGTTGTAAGAGACCTTCATTTTATGACCTTAGTGATCTACCTGGTGTGTATGGTACGATAAGTTCTTTCAAGTACGTGGGTGCTTTGCCATGTAATGACTTAAAAACGTAAAGTAAAAGTTTGGCTGAACTATAGCCTCCTTAAATGTGGATGGCACATGAGATTCCGATAGTGAACGGTTGACAATGTTCGTCATTGCGGGTAGAAGTTCATTTAAGCACGATTTCAATAGATGTGTAGGTATTGGGTCTAGTTCACAGTGTTTTGATGGAGCAGACTGTATGATCTTTGACACCTCTGATATGGATGTTGGTGTGAATGATGATAAATGTTCACCTGTGAATCTTTTGTCTGCACTTAAAATGTCGAACATAGTGTTTGAGCTATTGTTAGAAGCACAGAGATTCCTACGAATTGTTTCAATTTTGTTCAGAAAGAACTCACAAAATTCAACTTGTAAAATTTTTGTTCTATTGTTCAATTTGATTTAATTTTTTTTAAATCTGATTCACGTTCAGTTTATATCTTTCTTAACCTTTGTGATAAAAAATTGATTGTAAATAAAGCTATGATCAGTTGTTCATGGTTTTGAAAATTCTGTGATACCACCTGAATTCATCAGCATTTTTAAATTTGTAGTATATTATATATATTTGCTTTTAGTCGCTAGAGAAATAAATTCTTTCATTGTTACAATTAGTTTATTTAATTTATCTAATCTCTGAAGATCAGGTTTTAATTTTACTAATTTTAAGATTTTGATTGGATAGATTTAATATTACCATACTAAAACTACAAGAATCTATACATAATCAGTGATATATTCTTTATAATATTAGCCATGGTGAATTTGAATTTGTGGATGTACAAGCAAAAATATATATTTATATATATATGTATATGTATGTGTACATATGTACGTGTTAATTTTAATCTTTACTGTTACATAGTTGATAATGGTGATAAATAAGAATAATGTCTATTTATTCACACAAGTCTTTAATGTTGAACAATGACAACGGTCATCTGTAATGAGACATAAAACATTGTAAGCAATAATAAACACAGTCGAGTCTATAGTTATGTCATTGATGTATATATTCAATTATAACCCTCTATCTCCCCCCTAAGTTTTCAGCTCCTGTAATGTCTCATTAAAGGTGACAAAGACTTGTCTATATCCTGTAATGTCTCATTAAAGGTGACAAAGACTTGTCTATATCCTGTAATGTCTCATTAAAGGTGACAAAGACTTGTCTATATCCTGTAATGTCTCATTAAAGGTGACAAAGACTTGTCTATATCCTGTAATGTCTCATTAAAGGTGACAAAGACTTGTCTATATCCTGTAATGTCTCATTAAAGGTGACAAAGACTTGTCTATATCCTGTAATGTCTCATTAAAGGTGACAAAGACTTGTCTATATCCTGTAATGTCTCATTAAAGGTGACAAAGACTTGTCTATATCCTGTAATGTCTCATTAAAGGTGACAAAGACTTGTCTATATCCTGTAATGTCTCATTAAAGGTGACAAAGACTTGTCTATATCCTGTAATGTCTCATTAAAGGTGACAAAGACTTGTCTATATCCTGTAATGTCTCATTAAAGGTGACAAAGACTTGTCTATATCCTGTATGTTGAAGAAGTAAACAAAAACATCCACACTAATCTCTGTTAGCTGATATACAAAAACATCCACACTAATCTCTGTTAGTTGATATACAAAAACAACCACACTAATCTCTGTTAGCTGATATACAAAAAACATCCACACTAATCTCTGTTAGCTAATATACAAAAACATCCACACTAATCTCTGTTAGTTGATATACAAAAACAACCACACTAATCTCTGTTAGCTGATATACAAAAACATCCACACTAATCTCTGTTAGTTAATATACAAAAACATCCACACTAATCTCTGTTAGTTGATATACAAAAACAACCACACTAATCTCTGTTAGCTGATATGCAAAAACAACCACACTAATCTCTGTTAGCTGATATACAAAAACATCCACACTAATCTCTGTTAGCTGATATACAAAAACATCCACACTAATCTCTGTTAGTTGATATACAAAAACAAAATCTAAAAGGTCAATGTCATGATTGTTAGTCCATATTATAATCTGAATGCCAGGCCGGTGGGCGACTGGCACGGCTAGATTTACGTTGTGGAGTATGACGCGTATCATGTGAATGAGGTTCTGCTGGATGCGTGATCAACGTAGGAGTATTGATGGTCGGCAGTGTTCCTTGTTCATCATGCTGTGTTTTGCTGAATTCCAAACGACGGCGCTCAGGATGTGTGTTAACTACTCTAGAACTATCGAATGAAAGGCCGGTCTTTGGGGTTGCAGGAATGTGTACTTTTCACTCGTTAGGCACATTTGGTGAATAGATCAATCCTGGTGTAGAACTGCCGTTAGAGTCAGAAGTTGCCTGACCTACTGGATAACAAGTTGCCAGTTGTAGGATAGATGTATTTGGGGTTTCCATTAATGTAGCCGAAGTTGGTTTTGAAACTGGAAACTAGGGTTTCCCGCCAGGTATTGTGGGGAGAGTATCTTCCTTGCGGAATGGGAATGAAATCCCTGATTGGATGACCAAAGACGCACATTGCAGGGGAAAGTTTTGTGTCTCTGTCAGGTGTATTTCTGTACTGGAGCATAGCCCGTTGAAATGCATCCGTGTCTAGATCACCGTTAGGGCCAGTGTTGTCAGCAATCAGGCGTTTAATGGTTTTAACTCCAACCTCCGCTCTGCAATTGCTATGAGGGAAAGACACTGAAAAAAGGCGATGGTGTACATCCCAGTCTTGAAGAAACTGTCTCGTAGAAGTGGCAGTGAATTCAGGGCCGCCGTCAGATGCTAGTTCATTGGGAACCCCAAAAGTGACAAATATGCGTCGAAGGTAGGTTATGAGCTTAGCTGCACTATTTGAGGATCTTTCAACAATTGGCCAGTTTGAGTATCGGTCAACTATGACGAGGTAATTAATCCCCTTGTATTGAAAAAAATCAGAACATATGCATTGGAACGGGTAGTACGGTGACATCAGAGGTGTAGGCGGAGCACTTGGGTTAGATGGTGCTATCCTTAACGCTGTGATAGCAGGAGTAATACCTGGCCAAAAGACTGATGACTCTGCTCTAGAAATTATGGAGGTAACTCCTTGGTGGGCTGCGTGTAAAGCAGATAAAATTTCCTCTCAGAGGCTGGGAGGTATAATGATTCTATCTTTGTATATTATAACACCATCAATAGTGTAAAGGTGTTCACGGAATTGGAAATATTCCCGCATTTGTGGAGGAAACTTGTGGCGAAATTCTGGTATACCAGACTCAATAAAGTTAATAAGTTCATTCATACTGTTGTCACTAGCTGTGGCAGTACAAACTCTGTCCCATGTCACTGATCTCACTGCAAGTGAATCCAGCTGATATGATGATACTGGTTTCCATATCAGTAACGTCTGTTTCTGAATCTGAAGTATGTATGCCTGATAAAAATGATGTAGCGGGTAGCAACGATATTGTATCATTCTTGATGGCTGCTATGTTGTCAGAGAGGATAAGTTTTTCAGGGTCCCCAGTTAGGTGACGTGAAACACCGTCAGCGGCATGATGCTTGACGCCTGGTACATGAATCATTCAGAAACGATATCTGAGTGTTTTCTCGTTTAAATTTCGTAGCCGTGAATTCGAGATGTCTTCTAAGGACCTGTCGCTGAATATTTTCAGAAGAGGTTTTTTTTTTTTTTTTTTTTTTTTCTCAACTGCAAAATACATCAATACAGAATAGAGTACAATAATATAATAACATATGAAACATCATACAATCTATATAGTAAAGTACAATTAAATCTTCTTACAATCTTTTCCAATATATAATCATATGTATGTTGCAGTGGAGGTTTTTTTTTTTTTTAGAATATAAAAGTTGAGAAAAGAGGTATTTTGCAGAGTTTAAAATTGTTTACTATTGATATATGTGATAAATATTTTTTTGTATAATTAGGAAAAAAAGTAGATAAGAATTTAATGTATTTTTAAAAAGAAGAAGAAAAAAAAAAAAAAAAAAAAAAAAAAAGAAGACATTGAGAAGATGAGATTGTACTTTATATTGGCATTTATATATAAAACTTTTATGGTCTGGCCTGGTACAAACAATCAATTGGACTATACAAAAGTATTATTTGGATGGATCAAACATTCATATTGTTTTAATTATCCTGTAATGAGTATACTATAAAGTATACTATAGTATAGTAAATATAAACAAGAAAAGTATATTTAGATAGACTATATCAGTTAGTATTTAGTGGTGTCTCTATGGAAAGGGAATTTACATAAGAATAAAAACTATGTCAACAATCCTCAAACAGTTTTTCAAAAGTACTCCAATGTAATTGAAATTCTGCAATTCTTTGATTTCGGACAGCAATCATTTTTTCAGTTTTATATAAATTTATCAAACAGGCTTTAAGCGAAAGAAAGGATAATTTTTTCTTCAGACATCTGTTTGTATACATATAGTATTTTATGTTTAGTAAAATGGCATTGTATACATCATCTTTATATACTTTATCAACATCCCCAAAAATTAGAGTCTTCTTTAAAAATGTTTGGTTTATGTCTTTGTCACCGAACCAAGAATTTACTTGCCCTAGAAGATTTTGTACATTTTCACAACCCCAAAAAATGTGTTCAATGGTTTCATTTTCCTTTTGGCAAAAATTACAATTTGCATCATCAATAATTTTAATTTTTTTCAGGAAATAATTAGTAGCCAGAATATTGTGGTTTATTCTAAATTGAAACCAATGTAATTTTGTACATGCTGTAGCTTTAAATGGGAGTATATAAATTTGTTTCCACTCATTTGAATTAATATCGAAAACTGTATTCCATTTTCTTTGAGCTGTAGGAACACTACTGTTTTTATTTAGAATTGTGTACATATCTTTTGAACCTTTAGAACTTCGAAAAATATTTTGTAGAGATGATGGGACAAAAGGAGTCTGTAAATTAGATGATTTGTCTCCATATGGATATAATTTTAGCATTTGTTGTAAAGAACTAATAACCCCATTATATTGCAGAAAATTTACACAAAGTCCAAATTTGTTTGAAAACTGATCTAAAGTCAGAAAAGAACCATCATCATTGACAAAATCGTTAACAAACTTTACACCCCTATTGAACCACTCTGGATAAAAGATAGTTCTTTTGTCAATTTTTACCTGTTTATTCAACCAAACTGTATTGGCAAGAAAGTTTGTCCAATCTTTGTTTTCGTCTTTTTCAATAACAGATTTCCAAGCATATAATACATCCTTCCAAAATTGATTTTTTACACTTTCTATTACTTGTTCTATATATCCACTACCGCCACATGATAGCTTATTTATATCAATTGATGACATAAAAATATTCTGCCATTTACAATTGTTGAAAATAAAGGTAATAACAAAATTACCGAACTCCGAACAATCTTACAAAGGGAAAGTCAAAACTCATAATTATATAAAAAGACAAAATCAGTCAACAACCGGAAAACTGTGAAAAAGAGTCTCCTGATCCATGTGGACTTCAAAGCCAAAATAAAAGAATGTATATTAATCATCTTAAGTCCCCCCTCTTGATACTTCTTTTGCATGATATCCTTTTTCACTCTATTAACAGATGATTTCCAAATAAATGTATATAACATAGCTTCAATATCTTTAATAATTTATTCCCAGAACAGTAAACGTAGATTTTCCCCAGGAGAGATTCCAGTTTTCACATAGTCTATCACTGCTGTATTTTTTGCTTCCTATCCAAATAACTTGTGTTTTTGAAAAATTTATTTTAAGGCCTGATATCTTTTTGAACCATTCCAATTCCAAAAGTGTTTCATTTAATGATTCTTCTGATCCATCCAAAATTACTGATGTATCATCAGCGAACTGAGAAATTTCATGTTCTGAGTGCAAGACTTTAATTCCTTTTATTTTAGGGTTTTCTCTTATTTTTATAGCCATTATTTCAGCACATAGTATGAATAAATAAGGGGACAACGGATCCCCTTGCCTACAGCCTCTCTCTATACGAAAAAACTCAGATAAATTCCCTCCCTGATTGACTGCAGATTTAATGTTGTTATAAAACGTTTTAACCCATTTTTGAATAGATTCCCCAAAATTGAAAAATTTTAAAATGTTATTAAGAAAGTTCCATGATATTGAGTCAAAAGCCTTCTCAAAATCTATTAACAAAAATAAACCAGGTATATCATTCTCCTCTGCATATTCCATTATATCAAACAAAATCCTAATATTTTCCCCTATGTACCTACCTGGAATAAAACCAGTCTGATCATTATTAATTAATGTGGGGAGAACTTTTTTAATTCTATTTGCTATCACCCCAGACCCTATCTTATATACTGTATTCAACAATGAGATTGGCCGCCAATTTTTTAGAAAATGTCTTGATTTGTCTCCCTTTGGTAAACATGTGATTATACCTTGTTTTTGTGTAACAGATAAACTTCCTAAACTATACCCATAATTTAAAGAACCAATAACAGAAGAGGTTTATGGTCAACTGCGATAATAAGATCATCGCATCCCAGTACAAAATATCTCGCTTTGTCCAAAGCGTCGACAATGGCTAGAGCTTCACCCTCTACTGGCGCATAACGGGATTCAGTGGGATGTGTGAATCTACTTCCGACAAGCGTTATCCGCCATCCTGTGTTACAGCAGAATGGTTCACTTCCTGTGCAGGAACAATATTTCTGGAATAGCCAGAAACCAATACCAGTTTTTGACCAGTCTGTAGCTAGACATGTAGGTTTACTTTTAACAAAGATTCTAACGCCCTCTTCCATTTCGCTTATCATAGCGGCTTTTGATTTCTCGAACAGTCCGTTGAGGTGTTCATCCCAGCAAAATAGTGTTCCAGGTTTCAATAGTCACCTGAATGGTAGCATCTTTTCAGCCATGCTAAAGGCGTAGGACACTTGGTTAACAAGACCAAACCATGATTGTACATCCGTGATATTTGATATTTCTAGGAGTTGGAAATTCTAGGATCGCTCGTAAGTATTTCATGCAACGGCGGACAGTATTAGACGTGATTTCAAATCCTGCAAATTCTACGACATCTTGACCGAATATGAACTTTTCAGGATTAAGTGTGATGCCATGTTGTCCGCAGATATCAAGCCATTGTGCAGCTTGGAAAAACCTTTCCTCAATTGAATCAGCCCATAGGAGGACATCATCTACACATTTGGTTTTGCTTGGTATATCTGCAACAATTTCATTATATCGTCTTGTATAGGCGTCGCCTGAAGCAATGTATCCTTGTGGAGCCGTCTTGTAACAATATCTGCCCCAAGGTGTAATGAAGGTAGTAAGGTGGCGATCTTCCTCTGAAATGGGCACACTATGATAGCCGTTCCAGGCGTCAAAGACGGTTTTCCTCTTTCCATTGGGTACTGATCTAGCCTGGTGAAAAGGTGAAGGCGTATGGTGTGTTTCTCGTGTTGCATGCACGTTTAGGGGTTGAAAATCGACAGTGCGGCGTGGTTTTCCATTTTTAATGGCACAAACGACCATTCTGTGGCACCATGTGACAGGTTCCCCAACTGGGACAGGTTCCAATACACCAAGTCGAATTTCCTGGTCTTGACCGGCTTTGACCTCCTCTTTCCAATCGATTGGAACTGGTACTGGTATGTGGTGAGCGACAGGCTCAGCATCAGGATCCACCATTAAACGCATTGGTGGTCCATCTATCAGTGGCAACGGTTGGTGATCACATGTATTGAAGGTACTAGATTTGTAATAGTCCATGAGAAATTGTTTCAGTTTTATGAGGTTGGCTTCAGATGCTGGATATGGCAACTTCGTAGGTAGTGGAGGTGGTATCTTCCGTTTTGGGCAGTTACAGGTAGTAGTTAGGTCCATTAACACTTCCAATTTTGTTTGGGATGTTTTGAGGAATCTCTGTACTGATGGTTTGTTGCATCTCGTTGATTTCACCAATGGTAGGGAAGCTGTTGGAAATCATTCCAAGAGCAATACAAGCTTCTCTGCTAATAAATAACTTATGAGAGTTGTCAGTAACATAAGTCATTTGTCTCGTTTCGACATGCCTACCTTGATCATCTTTGCCTGAGATGTGGAGTATGGTTGCACCAAGGATCATGATACCTTTATTGTTGGCAGCATGCATTTTCATATTGACCAGAATGAGTTCATTCTGATTTATTCCGAGTCGATGGATGACCTTGATACCGGCAAGGCAGCTCTGGCATCCTGTATCCACCATAGCAGAGATTGCAATAGTATTTGTTCTTGTAGTAATGTTGAAACCAAATGCTTCGTAATCCTCCGGTAAGATTCTTATAGCAAGGTTGACAAATGGTTGTGGTTTCGATGCCTTTCTGACCCAGGATTCTGACAGATTGTCATAAAGATGATGATCAATGGCCAATGTTCTGCCATTTCTTTGTTGTGAATGGCTGGATATGCTACACAGTGCATCAAACACGGCACCTTCACAATCGTTGGTATTATGAGTAGTTATCCTAGTTTTGTATTTCTCTTTACTCCTACAGACCTTTTCAAAGTGGTGTTCATGGCACAGTATCCACACTTATGGCCATATGCAGAGCAATCTGACTTACGGAGACGAGCTGGTACATTTTTGCCGCAATATGAGCAAATTTCATTTTTGTCCCTCACAGTCACAGCTGTCTGCTTTGTCTTCTTGTAAGAGCTGCTAGCTGCTTGTACCACCTGAGAATCTAGCAGTCGAGATGCAGATCGTTTCCCTGAATCTTTCGCATCAACGAACTGGGTGACTTCCTCAAGAGTCATGTCCTAGTTTTTGTCCCAGAGGAGATCAAGTTGGGTTTCAGGATCAGAAATGCCCCATGCAAGAACGTCCCGAATAATTGTATCCATATAGTTTACATCTGTGTTACAAGCAGGACACTTTATTAAGAATTTGCAAACACCAGCTTGTCCACGCAAACGTGCATAAAAACTACGTACTGGTTCGTCACAGTCTTGGCATATGTTATGAAGTGTGACTCTGGCCACCGTCGTATTTTCGTCATGAACAGCAAGTTTCTTGATTGCAGCTAACACTTCTTGTTCAGTTTTGTTAGTTAGGCTACCCCCTGCTGATCATGTCAAGTCCTTACATAGCTGCTCATCACAGCATTTTAGCAGTTGAACTACCTTGTCACGGCCAGCAATTTTTGTTGCTTCAATTTAATCAGACCATCGTGATTCAAAATACACCCATTCCTCACTAGTGCGAGCTGTTGATATAACAGGTCTTTTCACTTTTTCTACTTTTGCTATCGTGACTGGTCCTGGAGCGTGTGTTGTGCAATGAGCAGTGATGAGTGTAGCAACGATAGCTGCATCAAGATCATCAGTAACATAATCACATCCAGGTATAGGACACTGTACTGCAGGCATTATTGTTTGAGTGTTACTCTTTACAGGTCTTCAATAATCTATGGCCGTGGTCATAAATAAGAACAATGTCTATTTATTCACACAAGTCTTTAATGTTGAACAATGACCATGGTCATTTGCAATGAAACATATAACATTGTAAGCAATAATAAACACAGTCGAGTCTATAGTTATGTCATTAATGTATATATTCAATTATAACCCTCTAGGTGATTGTGGAATCATATAAGTAATTTGATTTACATCTACCTGTGTAATCAGTGGTTATCACAACTAAACTTCTTTAATATATCTTGATTCCTACCTCTCACAATATGTACAAGATACAACATTTTGTCCATTACTTCTGACAGGAAAGTTATTTATTCTGAGCACTCCTGTTTCCTCCAGCAATGAAAGTACTGTAGCACCCATCCCATATCCTAACTTATATAAATATATTTTGTAACATCAACATCTTGATTTTGTTTCAGTTTTTGTATTGCGTTGTGGTGGGTTTGAGTGTAGCTATAATGGCGATATTTAAACAAGATTCTTACTGGGATAGAGACAACCTTCCTGCTGTTATTACACTAATTATACTGTTTGGGTAAGTATTTTATTGGTACAACTATTTTTGTTAGACTGGTTCCCTGGTGCTATGCTGTTAGTATTTATCTATATGTAATATAAATAAAGTGAACCAGTCTATTATCATTGCAGAAGATTCAGAATCTATGCTGCACAGGAAAAGTTTTTCCTTTTTCCAGATATCATTTACCAGTTTCTTCTTGAAAGTGGTTATTATGATAATATATAGGAAAGAATTGGCCAGTTTATAACAATATTTATCACATACTTGGCATTAATATGATAGTTTTTGCATATGTGTAACGACCGGAAGTAAACTAGCCATAATTTCACCCTCAGGCTGATAACCCATATTAGAGATGTCTCGTGCAAAAAACCCTTAATGGTGCATCTCGTGCAAGTTACTTCTGGTATTTCCGGTGACATCTGTTTATTAACATTACTTGACACACAACGATTAGTGGGAGATATGGGTCTCATCACGGTTCACGAAAAATACTGTTTACTAATCACATTTCACGGGAAGTATATTATGATGATTAATCTTCTTGAAGAATATGAAACCCAATGTAAATTGTTAAAAATACGTTTTTATCCTTGTTACTTCCCTACTAATCGTGTCAACAAGAATCGGTGGAAGTGACCAGTGTGACAGTAAGGTTGTCTGCAATATTAACAAATCGAGTTGAGAGGGGAAAATTGTCGTCAAGAAGACCACATTAAATAAAAATCACAGAAACATTAGATGATAGATGATTATATCACGGAGAACGTAAAATGATTTTGAATGAAAATGATTCACGGGCATCGTCATAATTCACGATAAATAAAATAAAAAATACACTAAAGAATCACATCTATATTTTCTATGTTTCAAAATGCCTTCATATGAAATGTTGCCATTAGTATTTATTGCTAATTTGGAAACTAACTATTGTTAAATAAAGCTTCACTTTTTAAAAAATAATGCCCAAAAATGAAAATGGCCTAAAAAATTGTAATAATTACGATATTACTTTGATAGTTTAAGATTTATTTTGTTACAGATGGGCTACCATATCACAGATGTATATGACTATAAAGTTGTATAAAGATTCAACAACTTCCTATTTCATTACGTTCTGTTTAAGCGTATTCATTGGTTTGGTTTCCATGGCTACTGTTTTCATGTTACAGTTCTTTTCAACAACAGAGGTATGTCTTACTTATTATTTATAAACAAATTACAGAAGGTTCGGTTTGATATGTGTACTCAAGTTCGTTGTTTATAAACAAATTACAAAAGGTCAATTTAATGGCAATTAGAAATTACGCAGAAGTACATATTTGTATTTCATGATGATAAGCCTCATTATAAAGAAATGAATATTTCTTATATTTCAGAGTGTGCAAAGTGCATATGAGGCATTGAAACACATCTTCAAAATTTTCCCATCGTTCTGTTTGGTCAGCGGCTTTGTGGAGTTGATCTTTAATCAGATAATGTCAGACATTTTGGATCGCTTTGGAGATGACGCCTACATCTGGCCATTTGATTTTGAGGTTATTGGATGGCACCTGGTTGCCTTAGCGATAGAGGGATTTGTATTCTTTATGATCACGTTACTGGTGGAAATTAGATGCAATGGCAGAGAGAGGTAAGATATGTTCCAAAAACCAAAGATAAAATATTAGCAAGGCGATTTCTTGGGTTCTGGTGGTCTTGAGGGTCTAAAAATAACAGTAGTATTCAAACAGATGTATTACCTATCATCAGTGAGATGTATATGTGGTAATAGTGCATTCTTATTGGTCATTAGTTTGACTTCCCATAATGCAATATTCTAGTTCTTCCAATTGAACACTGAAAGCAGACTAATAGGTTCTTACATACGTTCTTGGGAAAGACCGGGTGATCTTCCATGAGTGATAGAAATTTTATGTCTTTTCGCGAGTGGAGCGCAGCGAAATGAGCGAGAAGACACAATAATTTCTATCTGATTTTTTTTCTTGTTAGAGGCGTTCTGATTGGATGTCACAACGAGTAAAGACGAGTGCACGTGGACTCGTCTTACCTCGGTCGTCTTCACCCGAAAACGGCCATTTACGGAAGAAAACACATTCCTATTGACACAGAAGAGAATCACAGCCAGTGATTAAAAAAAATAAGAAACAAGACACAATGGTTCCATGCAAATCAACTATATTAAATGAACTAAAAAGAAAAACATGGCTTATGGTTTTTATTTTACAGATCAAGAAGACATGAAGAAGAATTAGAATATTTAGATGAAGCTGTTACAAGCGAGAGAACTCGTGTCACATCAGGCTATGCTAAAGATGATCTTCTGATCATGAATAATTTAACTAAGGTAAGTGAGAAAAACGATTTAGAATGTTTGTATATTAATGCCAGTGGCTGTGATCTTATGGTAGTTAGATCAATGCCTATCCTGGCTAAACATGTGAGTTTTATTTTAATCCATGGTGATGTGTATACGATACAACATTATGTGATGTGTATACGATACAACATTATGTGACTATATTTGTCAATGACGTGCGGCAAGTTGGTGGATTTTATTAGGTACACTACGGTTTCTTCCGCCAATAAAACTGACTGCTACGATTTATCTGAAAAAGTGATGTTTAATACCTATTACCCTAACCTTTAACCTTGTGTGATAAAAATAATTGTCACTAAATCTGTCATCTGATTATAATTGGTTGGAAATGTGATTACATTGTCTGAAATATTATTGAAAGTGGTATTAAACACCAGGTATCATAGAAAATTGTACCAAAAAAACCACAATTAATGATGGAAATATTAGTTTAAAAACAAAAAGCAAAACAAAAAACGTGAAGTCACGTTTACATCTAGTAACAAATCAACAGCCTATTGGAGGCCAAAGTGAGAAAATTGATAGCCACAGTGGCTGGCAGTATAATGCATTTAGATTGATTTCCTTATAAACTTTTAAATATTTTTCATTAGAAATATTTAAAGTTTGTCTGTTTCATTAAATGAAGGGCCATCATGATTGTGATCGTATGGTAGTTACAACTACCTGTGCAATCAGTGTCTATCACCACTAAACGTTGTGAGTTCGAACCCCATTCATAGTACTCAATACAACTTTATGTGATACAATTTGTCAGTGACTTGTGACAGGTTGGTGGCTTTTCTCCAGGTACTCCGGTTTCCTCCACCAATAAAACTGACTGCCACGATATAACTGAAATATTGTTGAAAGTGGCATTAAACACCATAAACCAAACCAAACCAAACCAAACCAAACCATGAAATGAATATTTGAAATGTTTTATCTGTGTCAATAGTTTTTCATAATTCATCATTTAAATAATTTGTTTTCATCTATCCTAATGATCGTAGAATTTGTAGCTGACATTTAACATGGAATTAATTTTAGAGGCCTAATTTTTGTAGATGATATGAATCATTGAGTTAAATTAGTAGGCCTTTAATTAACTATAGACTTTTTTTTATTTAAAGTGTTTTATTTTTATAGGAATATACTAGAGGAAGGAGGGAGTTTTATGCCGTTGATCATGTCTGTCTTGGAATCCCACGTGGTGAGGTAAGTAAGGTTTATATATACACATTACCGGCAGCCTTGGTGGTTGAGTGGCTAAGCTAGTTGACTTCTGACCTCAAGCCTAAGACCCTGATATTAGTTAGCACCTCAATACCTTCCCCAAGTGTTCGAGACCCAAGGCTTAGGAATTCACTTGTAAATTTGTCCACCCTGATATTCAGGATATAGCCGAAAATTTGCTGAAAATGACGATAAACTCCCAAAAACCTAACTTAAATAAAACTTCTGACCTAAAGGTATAAATGTTGGTTAATTGGAAATATATAGTGTCTGTCACTGAGGGACATAGTTTAACATAGGATCTTATGTGAAAACAAATCAAATAATTTTTTTAAATTAGACTTGATTGAACACAACCTATGCATGAATAATCAGGTGAGCCTCTTGTTTTACTTCCAGCTATGCAAAAAAAATGTCTCTTAATTTTAGATAAAGAGGTTTGACTGTATGGATGACTTTTTAGGAAATAAGAATGATGGTCATGTATTTTTTCTCCATTTTTATAGTGCTTTGGATTACTGGGAGAAAATGGTGCTGGGAAGACGACTACTTTCAGAATGTTAACAGGAGACATGTTACCTACTGAGGGGTCAGCATCTATAAAAAGCCAAAGGTCAGTCATTAAAATGTTGTATTTTATATTTTTTTATTCTGTGGAAAAAAAAACACGTTTTATCTGACCGTTAGAGAAATTTGAAATTTGAATGTCTATTGTCCGATCAAATTGCATAGATGTTGAGGGAAGTACTATTATGAAATAATTGGAACAGTTTGTAGTAGCTTAGCGTTACTGTATAAGGGAGCCATTGTGGCAGTAATCGTTTAATAGTTGGATATATTTCTACCTTTACAATCAATGCCTATCACTGCTAAAGCTGTGAGTTTGCTTTCTGCCCCTGGTGAGGTGCATAGGATACAATTTTATGTGATAAAGTCAGTGACCTGCGACAGGTTAGTCTACTGGTGAACCATATTTATTCTTCAAAATATAAAAAGAAAACAACTTGTCCGAGTTTGAAATGATGAGGTTTTTTTCTGTATTATTTCTAAAAAAAATTAAGAAAGTTTTTTTGATAAGATATGGTTTTAAATATAAAACTGAAATTTATAAGAAAAGTTTGAAGGGGTAATCAAAAGCCATAAATCGAAAAAGGTCAGACAATACAATGGCAAAAAGAAAAAGGTCAGACAATACAATGGCAAAAAGAAAAAGGTCAGACAATACAATGGCAAAAAGAAAAAGGTCAGACAATACAATGACAAAAAGAAAAAGGTCAGACAATACAATGACAAAAAGAAAAAGGTCAGACAATACAATGACAAAAAGAAAAAGGTCAGACAATACAATGACAAAAAGAAAAAGGTCAGACAATACAATGGCAAAAAGAAAAAGGTCAGACAATACAATGGCAAAAAGAAAAAGGTCAGACAATACAATGGCAAAAAGAAAAAGGTCAGACAATACAATGACAAAAAGAAAAAGGTCAGACAATACAATGACAAAAAGAAAAAGGTCAGACAATACAATGACAAAAAGAAAAAGGTCAGACAATACAATGACAAAAAGAAAAAGGTCAGACAATACAATGGCAAAAAGAAAAAGGTCAGACAATACAATGGCAAAAAGAAAAAGGTCAGACAATACAATGGCAAAAAGAAAAAGGTCAGACAATACAATAGCAAAAAGAAAAAGGTCAGACAATACAATGGCAAAAAGAAAAAGGTCAGACAATACAATGACAAAAAGAAAAAGGTCAGACAATACAATGACAAAAAGAAAAAGGTCAGACAATACAATGACAAAAAGAAAAAGGTCAGACAATACAATGGCAAAAAGAAAAAGGTCAGACAATACAATGACAAAAAGAAAAAGGTCAGACAATACAATGACAAAAAGAAAAAGAATGATCTGCAAAACACTGCACAGAAAACTAAAGATTAAGCAAAACGAACCCCATTAAAAACTGGGGGAGAACTCAGGTGCTCTGGAAGGGTGAGCAGTTCCTGCTCCACTAGTATATTCCATAAAGAATGAAACTGTAAAAGATGAAATCATTGTTTGATCATGTTTGTTAGTACAGTCAATTTATACTATAATTTTAATAGAAATTTTCTCATCTGTGATCAGTAAATGAGGTTTGGTCTTTTACTTGATAGAATTACACGAGGAGATGCCAGTATTGGTCAGGAGGTGGGGTACTGTCCACAGGAGGATGCTTTAGACAGCAGTTTGACAGGACGTGAATTGCTACATTGTCATGCTAGACTGAGAGGACTACCTAGCGACAGCAGGAATTATGTATGTATATACATGTAGATATTATAGATAAAAGAGGGATAGGCGAAATAATGTGAAAATCTTTTTTCATTTCCTTCAAGGTAGTCTTTTTCTTGATTAGCTTGAAAGAAGAATTTGATCCTTTCATAGAAATTGTAAGCTAAATTTGTCCTAATAACTCAAATATTTGGTTAATTAAAGAACTGAAATAGAAGATCCATTAAAATTCAACACAATAAGGTTTGAATGTATTGATTGTTTAAATTTCAGCCCAATCAAGACATATCTGCCAGTTTAAAAAATTTCTATTTTAGGTAGCAGTGTGAACCTTGTATGGAGGACAGGACAGCTAGATGATTTTTTTTAAAGCAATATCATTAAAATCATTATGTCTCCCCCTTCTAGTGGAGACAGTTTTCATCCTGTCCACCTGTCCATCCGTCTATTACAAAGTTTGTATTGGCAACTTCTCCTTCATTTTAAAGGAGAATTTGTTAAAACTTACTTGCTTATTACCATATGGAGAATTGCATATCATAACAAATTACAGCATTTTTTAAGGAGATATTTTTCAATTTAGAATATTGAAGAATGTTGGGGGAGATATACTACCGTGACATCTGCTCGGTCATGCAATAAAATCGGTCATTTGTTTTGATTTACAATTCTCGCGCAGCACGAGACCAATGACGTCATTCTGTATATTCATAGCATACATAAACACAGAGGGAATACTTTTCAACGTCAAAATTACAAGATGAGATTAAAACAGAGAAGTTTGAATTGAATAAATTACATGCAAGTAAAAAAGATCCTTTTTACTAATGTCTTTTTTTCCTGATCATTATGCTTGTTAAATATGTTTCCATCGATGGTATTCCCCAAACATTTTTATTTTTCCGGTTTGTTGACATAATCGACATCACAGTTCATGACCGTTTCTGGAATGTAGGCCAAGCAAATTGTATTTTAAAATACTTTGAAAATATGATGATTGATCATTCAGATTCCACCATTTTCTAGATTTTACAAGTGCTCTCCATTAGTCACAAAATGGCAGATTATTTTGCATTTCCACTGCTGCTTTTATAACAAATATACCCCTTAATTCTTGATGGAATGAAATGAAATTCACAGAGAAGATAGAAAAAGAATTAATTTAACAGCAATAATCTAAATTTATAGCATAAATTGAACAGATAATTAAATTAAACCAGACAGACAGAAAAATTAGATTGTCTGGGTAAAAAAAACCTGTCATTATTACAAATAGCATCAACAAAACTGTATTGTTACCACTCTGTGATAATAAATGTGATTAAAATAAATTGAAATCAGTCATTAATTGTTTTACCAAAATATGTCGGTCTAATAGATTGTATTGACAAAAGCAAAAACACCAAATTCACTGGATTAAATACTTTTTATGTGGGTAAGCAAGTTTAATATTTGCATCAAATAATTAATTTTTTAATACTTCAATTTCAAACTATTTAAAAAAAAACATCTTTTGAAATTTTTCAGACAAATCAATTACACTGAAAAAGCTAAAATACTGTACTTTCTTAATCTGGTTTACTTTTTAAGTTTGGTTGGCCCATGACAAAATCATGTGCTTTATTGAACTTTGACCGACTTTATGTGACGTCATACGACGCCATTTGGAAAAAGGGTGGTAAACAAATATGGGTCAGTATGTAATTATTATCGATCTTTTTTCCATGGAACTTTACACATGTGAGCAAGAATAGATGAGGAACATAATTAAAAAGAAAAAAATGTTTACTTTTCAAACATGAAAAAAATAATCAAACATTATCCAGTGACTGACCGACTTATTGTCAGACGAGGATATATGTTTTTGCATAAAAAATGACCTTTAATGTTGCAATCCAGGAATACCTAATACAACTTGATTTAAGCTTATGTCTGAGTGAACTTTAGTTAGTATGTGCATGAGATTCTCTCTCGTCTTTTACTGAACCCACTGACATGATTGTTTCAGCATGCTTTTCATTGGATTTTCCTGAATATATCTATAAATCAAGTTGTGCCTGATATTAATGGAACGTAGCATATTTAACATGATTTCAATCATAATGTTTTAAAGATTCTATCTGACAGTACTGCCCTCCTCCATCCAGGGTTTCCACCATTACTAAAAATAGAAATTTGACTTTGATTTTTAGCTGAGAAATATTTTGTTCTTTCCTCTCCCAGGGATTCATACATTTTGTTCTTTCCTCTGTGGGATTCGTTACCGTTGTTACACTGCAGCACTGATTCACTTAGCATAATGACGAACCATTTAGCCTCTTTTGCCAAATCCACAATATATGTAAAAAAAAAATCCTGCAATTTGTTTATAGATTTTTGAATTCTGTTTTTCAGGTTGTTGATGATTTTATCAAGAAATTCAATCTTCAAGAAGCAGATAAAGCTGTGCATTCATACAGTGGAGGAATGAAGAGAAAACTATCTGTTGCCATGGCAATGATTGGAGAGCCACCTATTGTAATGTTGGTAAGTTTTGGTAAAGAAACATAACTCTTTGAAGTATACTGTGTTTGTACTTAAATGTATAGTCAAATTTTGTTGTTATTTTCAATATTTCAGTAAATAACATTACAATACAAAAACAAACAAATAAATATATACAAGAAAGACCTCTGAAATTTAGAGTTGTAAAATGTTTCCTTTGTAAAAATTAGTATATTCCATGATTAAAAGATATATCATTTATTTAATGATTTTTTATTTATTATTAAGTTAAGAAGATTTCAAAATTTGAAAGAATATAGAATACTAAATAATAAATATTTATAACAATGTATCAATTCATATTAATACCTGTTTATGCCTAGCACCATTTACAGGTACGTCAAACAATATATATAAATTGCAGTCTTGTAATTTATTGGAAAACCATATACCGGTAAAATTGACATCAATCGTATTAAAGGTTGGATATGAACATTTTTACTACAAGTGGTGTCTTAAACTGAGTTGGCTTCACCTCACCATATAAAGATGCAGCTGCCACCTCTGTATAATGGTAGGGCAGCTCTCCTTGAGTACGGTAGATCAAGTCAAACCAAAGACAATAAAACTGTATTTGCTGCTTAGGCATGCAGTATTAAAGAGAAAGAACAAAGACTGGTTGGCTAGTAGTCAAGATAATGTGTTTAATTTATGATGATTTTATTTTTTAAATTAACAAGTGTGGACACAGAAATGTGCTGTCCTAAAGGCAAGTGTGGATGTCAATATTTCATATTATTAACTTTAAAAAAAAAAAATTCATGGACACAAGTGTCCTGGATTTTTTTTAATAAAAAACTAATCCTGGATTATTATTTTTGCTTAAAGTTTGGTCATGTGTTTTTATTTCAAATTTTCATCATAGCCCCCCTCCCCCTCCCCCTCCCAAGGGATATAAAATTGTATCATTAATAATAAATTAATAAATAATAAATTCAGATTTTCTATTTAAAATAAATCTCATTTACAAAACCACTGATATTTGTTCAATTTTTAACGCTGATTTAAGCTTTAGTCGCAACAATTTTTTATTTTTCTCTTTAAACTGTCGAAACATAACATTTATTTAACTGTAAAATTCACTAATAAAATTCACCCCCCCCCCTTTTTTTTTTCTTGTTTAAATCAATGATCAACAATATTCCAGAATCAAACAAATGAATAAATATAACATAGATTTCTTTTACATGCATCTTTTTACCATGCGGTGTCAGTGTGTTTTAAATTGGTCATCCAATCAAGACGCTCATTATTCTTGTCCAAGATAAAAATACATCGCTAAAATCACCTGTGGGTGTTTCCCCACTTCAACTCGTAAATTTACATAGAAATCGGAGATATTTCGTCATAAAACTTCACACATGGTTTTGTCTATCATATTTCTTGAAGACAAACATAAAATTTTATAGCATTTATCAATATTTTATGAGTATCAACAGTTTTTTCAACACCGTATCTGTTTCTCGATACAGCCGCCCGATTACAGTGACCTGTGACCCAGATTAGCACATCCCAGCAGTTTTTTATTAATAAGGTTGTTTAACAAAAGGGATAGGACACAAGTTTTGCCAACTTATGAAGTCTTCTCCCATAAGGATAATGTGTTCCAGTGGAGCAGGATGTCTACCCAGTGCCGTCTTAACGCGTGGGCACACTGGGCAGTTGCCTGAGGACCCACGAGCATAGGGGCCCCATGCTAATCTATGAATGATGTGTATGGCATGTTGTTTAATGCTTAAACACTGATTTTGTTGGAAGTTCCCATATGATAAATATATGTTTAATTTTATGGACATTTATTCTTGTAAGTGGTTGTGTAGGAATGGGCCCCAGTGCAATGCTTTGCCTGGGGGCATATACTGCTGTTAAGACAGCCCTGTGTCTACCCATGTTGTTTCTATGAGCTAGCACTATGAAAATCCAATTGAACGTGTCGGCTTAATAGCAAGCAGACATTATCATCTTTTCAAAAAATAATTTGTTCTTGCCCATAATATATCTGGAAAATTGTGCATGCGTCATTAACAACCACATACTCACTCCATAGCTTCATATCCAATCTTAGACTGATAACTTATAAATAACATGTAATAGACACAGACATTTATGGTATATTCAATTGCAGGATGAACCAACAACTGGAATGGATCCAAATACCAGACGACATGTGTGGAATATTTTATTAGCTGCAGTTAAAAATCAACAATCTGTTGTACTTAGCTCTCACAGGTAAGCAACGTCACTTGGAATACATTTTATTTTATAAAATGTATTTTCTAGAACTTTGAAAAATATTGTCTACAAATGTTACATTATCAAAGAATCATAACAAGATTAGATGACCATGAAAAGAAAGTTTAAACAGTGATGGTCATCAATTCCACCAATATCAACAAAACAAACAATCACCTCTCACCTAAAGAAAGTTTAAACAGTGATGGTTAACAATTCCACCAATATCAACAAAACAAAAAATCACCTCTCATCTAGAGAAAGTTTAAACAGTGATGGTCATCAATTCCACCAATATCAACAAAACAAACAATCACCTCTCATCTAGAGAAAGTTTAAACAGTGATGGTCATCAATTCCACCAATATCAACAAAACAAACAATCACCTCTCATCTAGAGAAAGTTTAAACAGTGATGGTCATCAATTCCACCAATATCAACAAAACAAAAAATCACCTCTCATCTAGAGAAAGTTTAAACAGTGATGGTCATCAATTCCACCAATATCAACAAAACAAACAATCACCTCTCATCTAGAGAAAGTTTAGACTGATGGTCATCAATTCCACCAATATCAACAAAACAAACAATCATTTTATTTGCTTTCTGTCTAGTAAGGCATGTTGCATTATAATATTATTCATCAACAATATTTTTTTTACATTTAGCATGGAAGAATGTGATGCATTATGTACCAGACTAACCATCATGGTGAATGGTGAATTTAAATGTTTAGGTAGTCCACAACACTTGAAAAATTTGTAAGTTTAATAAAAATTCTTAGTCAAATATGATCAGAATAAAAATGTGTAAGTTTAATAGAAATTCATAGTCAAATATGATCAGAATAAAAAAAATCTATATACACCTGTACAAACCAGTCCTGGCTTAACCTAACAGGAATCCTGTAGGAATTTTCTGATACTTTCTTACCAGGAATTCTCAGCACCAATAGAATATAATAATTGCAATTTTTCATATTCCACCAGGACTGTAGCAGGAATCTACCTGGAATATGGGCAGAAAAGTGCAAATTAGCAGGAATATTAAGCAGGATAAATCCTATCAGTAATAATCCTACTAAGATCATTGGTGCTATGGTTTTTGAGAACCGCTGTGGACAACTTCATGTGTTACAGAAAGAAATAATAATAATAATAATAAAAAAAATTAAACCTTGAATGCTCATCTACACATCCCAAGGATCATTCCTGTGAAGTTTCATTACAATCGGATGGAAAAATATTTTTTTTAAACTTTCATGGTTACGATGGCAAAAGCAGGGCGAATTATGGGGATTTTTAACAGATCTTAGAATTTAATCTATTTATAGGTATGAGTGTTTTTAACTGATCTTAGAATTTAATCTTTTTATAGGTATGAGTGTTTTTAACTGATCTTAGAATTTAATCTTTTTATAGGTATGAGTGTTTTTAACTGATCTTAGAATTTAATCTATTTATAGGTATGAGTGTTTTTAACTGATCTTAGAGTTTAATCTATTTATAGGTATGAGTGTTTTTAACTGATCTTAGAGTTTAATCTTTTTATAGGTATGAGTGTTTTTAACTGATCTTAGAATTTAATCTTTTTATAGGTATGAGTGTTTTTAACTGATCTTAGAGTTTAATCTATTTATAGGTATGAGTGTTTTTAACTGATCTTAGAGTTTAATCTTTTTATAGGTATGAGGGTTTTTAACTGATCTTAGAATTTTATCTATTTATAGGTATGAGGGTTTTTAACTGATCTTAGAATTTTATCTATTTATAGGTATGAGGGTTTTTAACTGATCTTAGAGTTTAATCTTTTTATAGGTATGAGTGTTTTTAACTGATCTTAGAGTTTAATCTATTTATAGGTATGAGTGTTTTTAACTGATCTTAGAGTTTAATCTTTTTATAGGTATGAGGGTTTTTAACTGATCTTAGAGTTTAATCTTTTTATAGGTATGAGGGTTTTTAACTGATCTTAGAGTTTAATCTATTTATAGGTATGAGTGTTTTTAACTGATCTTAGAGTTTAATCTTTTTATAGGTATGAGTGTTTTTAACTGATCTTAGAGTTTAATCTATTTATAGGTATGAGTGTTTTTAACTGATCTTAGAATTTAATCTTTTTATAGGTATGAGTGTTTTTAACTGATCTTAGAATTTAATCTTTTTATAGGTATGAGGGTTTTTAACTGATCTTAGAATTTAATCTATTTATAGGTATGAGTGTTTTTAACTGATCTTAGAATTTAATCTTTTTATAGGTATGAGTGTTTTTAACTGATCTTAGAATTTAATCTTTTTATAGGTATGAGTGTTTTTAACTGATCTTAGAATTTAATCTTTTTATAGGTATGAGGGTTTTTAACTGATCTTAGAGTTTAATCTTTTTATAGGTATGAGGGTTTTTAACTGATCTTAGAGTTTAATCTTTTTATAGGTATGAGGGTTTTTAACTGATCTTAGAGTTTAATCTTTTTATAGGTATGAGGGTTTTTAACTGATCTTAGAATTTAATCTTTTTATAGGTATGAGTGTTTTTAACTGATCTTAGAGTTTAATCTTTTTATAGGTATGAGGGTTTTTAACTGATCTTAGAATTTAATCTATTTATAGGTATGAGTGTTTTTAACTGATCTTAGAATTTAATCTTTTTATAGGTATGAGTGTTTTTAACTGATCTTAGAATTTAATCTTTTTATAGGTATGAGGGTTTTTAACTGATCTTAGAGTTTAATCTTTTTATAGGTATGAGGGTTTTTAACTGATCTTAGAGTTTAATCTTTTTATAGGTATGAGGGTTTTTAACTGATCTTAGAGTTTAATCTATTTATAGGTATGAGTGTTTTTAACTGATCTTAGAGTTTAATCTTTTTATAGGTATGAGTGTTTTTAACTGATCTTAGAATTTAATCTATTTATAGGTATGAGTGTTTTTAACTGATCTTAGAGTTTAATCTTTTTATAGGTATGAGTGTTTTTAACTGATCTTAGAGTTTAATCTATTTATAGGTATGAGTGTTTTTAACTGATCTTAGAGTTTAATCTTTTTATAGGTATGAGGGTTTTTAACTGATCTTAGAGTTTAATCTTTTTATAGGTATGAGGGTTTTTAACTGATCTTAGAGTTTAATCTTTTTATAGGTATGAGTGTTTTTAACTGATCTTAGAGTTTAATCTATTTATAGGTATGAGTGTTTTTAACTGATCTTAGAGTTTAATCTTTTTATAGGTATGAGGGTTTTTAACTGATCTTAGAGTTTAATCTTTTTATAGGTATGAGTGTTTTTAACTGATCTTAGAATTTAATCTTTTTATAGGTATGAGTGTTTTTAACTGATCTTAGAGTTTAATCTTTTTATAGGTATGAGGGTTTTTAACTGATCTTAGAGTTTAATCTTTTTATAGGTATGAGGGTTTTTAACTGATCTTAGAGTTTAATCTATTTATAGGTATGAGTGTTTTTAACTGATCTTAGAGTTTAATCTTTTTATAGGTATGAGGGTTTTTAACTGATCTTAGAGAATTTAATCTATTTATAGATATGGTGATGGACACATAGTAACAGTTTATATGACTGGTTTATCTACCAACAAAGTCAGAGTCAGAGATTTCTTCTTATCAACGTTTAGTGGTTGTAGAACTAGGGTGAGTTTTCTGTCTTACACAATCCTTCAAGTTTGTTTTTCCTGGTAAAAAACATGATAAAGAATATTTTGATATGAATAATTATTTTCTCTGACAAACATGACAAGTTGTTTGTACATGTATATCTGCTAACCATTTTTTTTTTTGTCTTGAATCATGTATGCAGTTATTTTCTGTTGTTTTGTCCATTTTATAAAAATCTTCTTTTTTTCTTAAAACATCATAATTAACAAACTGAAAAAAACTAATTGTTCTCGTATACTTATATTTGTATACCAATAAAAACATCTTGTTATAAATTTCAGAACATTACGATCGTAAGTTATAGTTATAAGAGAATTTTTGCTCAATTTTTTTTCTAACATTTAGAACTTATTTTTAATTTTTAATTTATCAATATTGCTTTATTTAATCACATAGAAGTGTCTTATTTATATAAAATGCTGCTTCCAATTCACTCTTTATTTTTACATGGATTAATTATATTTGAGAATTTCTTTGTATTTGAAAGAGAATTATTTTTGTCTAAAGGAAGACAATTGTTGGTTGTTTGATTAACTATAAACCTAAACTCACTGCTTGTCTCACATTGTATACAGTATACAGATAATTCTAGATAAAAGTGTAACCTCTTACAGTATATAAAGTCTACTTAACTAGCTTTATAACAATGAACAATCTGTGTGATACAATAGTAAGCACGTTCATGGGCAGGTGTGGTAGATCATGGGTTTGATCTGCTGTCAGGTCAAACCAAAGACTATAAAATTGTTATTTGTTTCTTCTCAACTAAGTACATTAAAGAGTAAGAGTTCTGGTTGGCTCAGAGTCTGGATAATGTGTCTATTATCATGTCTGCCTGTAGACTATTATTTCAATGAGATAGCACTGTAAACATCCAACTAAGCATGGAGGGTTAGTACAAAGCAGAAATCACTATCATCTCAAAAAGTCTACTTGTTCTTGCCGTGAAATATCTTAAAATTTGCTCACTCTACATTAAGCATGAACATTTTGACTCACTCGTCACATTGTAATAGAGTTATAACATTTGTGTATCAATTACAGGCATCTTTAATGGTAAGTAAGATTGATGTTGTTTTACCTAGGTGTATGAAGTATGTAAATCACAACTCGACACATATTTTATTATATACTCTGTGTGTTTTCCTGTCTGTAGCATCAGGGCACCCAAATCTTATTTTTTTTTTGCAGTTATTAGTCAAGTTTTTATTTCAGAAACAAAGCTCGTCCAATACATTAAATATATTTGTTTTATTCAGTATATTTTCTTTGTTCCTTTCATTGGTTTTGTTTTTAGAATTGAAGGTTATTACATATAACTTGTTCACTGAAAACCTTGCCAGTAATTTTTTATATAAATTCTATTATTTTATTGGCTTTATAATGATCATTCTTGTTAAGTATGATTCAGTTAATATTCAATTTTATTCATACGTCCGATTCCTTCATTAAAAATTTTAAAAAATCATGCCTTCTGATCAAATTGAAAGTATTGAGAAAAAAAATGCTTAATTAAGTCTCCCAAACAAAGTTTGGGAGACTTATTGTTTTTGCTCCGTTTCTTTTTATTATTTTTATTTTTATTATTATTATTCTTCTTCTTCTTGTTCTCTTTCTCCTTTCTTTCCGTGGACCATGAACTTGTCCATGGCAGATCTCAGGAACTACTGGACAGAATTTCATGAAACTTGGTGGAGTTATAGATATATGTTTCTAGTTGGTCCTAAAGTTTTCAGCTTTGTGGTAAAGGAGGTCAAAGTCATATTTTGAGGGGTTCAAAGGGGGTGGGGGTTACTATATAATCCTATGGGAAAGTTGAAATTTCGTACATTAATGTTGATAACTTCTAAATGTATAATGATAGAGACATAAAATTTGACATAGTGATAGGTCACCATTAGAGGAGCAATTCTGCATTTTAAAAATTTTCGAGATATCTGCCATTTTCAAAATGGCTGCCAAAATACAGTATAAAAAATGGGCGGTAAATATTCAACATTGTCCGATATCATCAAAATTTGATTTGTGGGTGGATAATGATGTCCCGAAATGATTCCCGACATTGAAAAATTTCTACCGGTCGCCATTTTCAAAATGGCCGCCACAATACCGCAAAAATTCAGCATTGTCCGATATCATCAAAATTTGATATGTGGGTAGATAATGATGTCCCGAATTGATTCCCGACATTGAAAAATTTCTACCGGTCGCCATTTTCAAAATGGCCACCACAATACTGCAAAAATTCAACATTGTCTGATATCATCAAAATTTGATATGTGGGTAGATAATGATGTCCCGAATTGATTCCCGACATTGAAAAATTTCTACCGGTTGCCATTTTCAAAATGGCCACCACAATACCGCAAAAATTCAACATTGTCCGATTTCAACGCCATTTCATATGTGGGTAGATTATGATGTCCCGAATTGATTCCCGACATCAAAAAATTTCTACCAGTCGCCATTTTCAAAATGGCCACCACAATACCACACACAAATTCAACATTGTCCGATTTCAACGACATTTCATATGTGGGTAGATTATGATGTCCCGAAATGATTCCTGACATTGAAAAATTTCTACCGGTCGCTATTTTCAAAATGGCCACCACAATACCACAAAAATTCAACATTGTTCGATTTCAAAGGTAGCTTTTAATTTATTTTTTAAACCGGTTGTCAGTGGCCGGTTTGGGAGACTTCATAATCGTTAGATTATAATCATATCTTGTTTTTTTATCAACGATCTATGAAATTCAGACATGCAAGAAGTCCTTTCTTTTCCTCATAAAATGATTGCTTCCTTAGAATTTTATTGAAACAAAGATGGAGAATATATAAATAAAGTTTTATACTTTAAAAGTTAAATGTACATTGTTCGAAATTGATAAATCTGTTCAAAGGGGATGACTTTGGTACTCAAAAATTGTTGCTCACATTTTAAAATATTTGTTTTTAATCAAAAGTTCTTGTACAAATAGTTCACAGTTTACCTCTGTAGTTTTGTAGAGAATGTTTTACCTTTAACCTTTAACCTTTCACCTACATTTGTTACTCAATATATATGTAAGACTCGGATCGACGTTCAGTCTCTAATCAACGTCCAATCCTCAGATCGGCGTCCAATTCTCAAATATATGGCCATTTTTCACTTTCTCAAATCGACGTCCAATTACGTCACTGACGTATACTTCAAATGACGTCACACCCGTTAGGACATGGTTTTGAAACAATGATGGAGAAGGGACAAGACCAGATTCAGAGTACATTGTACATTCTACTTTAGCGGAACCTAACCCTAACCTTAACCCTAACCCTAACCCTAATCCAAATCATAGCCATAATCCTAACCCTAAACCTAACCTTAACCCTAAATAATATTAATGAATGGGAAAATGCTTTAAAAACACACAAAACAAAAACAACAACCTTAAGAAACAGATGAAAAAATAAAAGAAACACGCAAAACTGTCGTTGCAATTATTTTTGATGGCAAACTTTGATCGTGTAAACGGGCCTATAGATATGAGTTTGGAAAGGACGCCGATTTGAGAATATCTTAAAATTGGACCGTGATTTGAGATAATGGCGTCAGTGGACGCCGATTTGAGGAGTGGACGTCGATTTGAGTCCGGACGTCGATCTGAGTCTATCATATATTATAGACCTTGTATGTTCATCTCCTTACAATTATTCTGTATTGTCAGATGATTTATATGTTTATGTCTTCCTTTCCCTCCCTGTCTACAGTTGAACCTCTAGGTATTTAATTTAAACCATATAATTGAACAAACAATTTTACTTAGAATTAGCCATTAGCGAGGTTTTCATTTTTTTTCTTGTATTTTTTTTTTTTTTTACTTGTTTTTTTTTTTTTTTTTTTAGGGGGAGGGTACACTATGCTTACAACTCTTAGAAACATACCATATTTTGACTTCAATTGATCCATGTAAATTATTAACTTGAGTTTGATGTATTGAGGTTTAGGTGTATTGAATTATGATGTCTATTTTAATAGAGAAAGTATTATTATTATGTGTGTACCCTTTTTAGCATTAGGACTAAACTTTTAGAGTCTATTACTACAGAAGTCGTGTCTTTTTTTCATAAAATGTCATAGAAATTATCTTCGTGTAGACATATTAAACCTTACAAATTTTTAAACACTCACCAATGCATGCCATTAGACACCATTTCACTCCTATCTGTCTTTGAGGGGCCGTCGTGGTCATGATCGTATGGTAGTTGGATTTACAACTACCTGTTTAATCAGTGCCTATCATCACTAAAGTTGTGAGTTCAAACCCCGTTCATGGCAAGGTGTGCTCGATACAACATTACGTGATAAAGTTTGTCAGTGAATTGCAGCAGGTCAGTGGTTTTCTCCGGATCCTCTGGTTTCCTCCACCAAATAAACTGACCCCCACGACATAACTGAAATATTGTTGAAAGTGGCGTTAAGCATCATAAAACCAATCAACCTATCTGTCTTTGACCTAAAATTTAATTAAATTGATTGCTTCCTTCAAATTTGTATTGAAATAAAAGTAGAGTATACAGATATAATGTTTTATTCCTTAAAAGTTGAATGTACACTGTTACGAATTGATGAAAAATCAATTCTAAATTCACGTGAATGATTTGAGTACTCCACCATCTCACGTGGATGATTTGAGTACTCCACCATCTTACGTGGGTGATTTGAGTACTCCACCATCTCACGTGAATGATTTGAGTACTCCACCGTCTCACGTGAATGATTTGAGTACTCCACCGTCTCACGTGAATGATTTGAGTACTCCACCATCTCACGTGAATGATTTGAGTACTCCACCGTCTCATGTGAATGATTTGAGTACTCCACCGTCTCATGTGAATGATTTGAGTACTCCACCATCTCACGTGAATGATTTGAGTACTCCACCATCTCACGTGGATGATTTGAGTACTCCACCATCTCACGTGGGTTATTTGAGTACTCCACCATCTCACGTGAATGATTTGAGTACTCCACAATCTCACGTGAATGATTTGAGTACTCCACTGTCTCACGTGAATGATTTGAGTACTCCACCATCTCACGTGGGTGATTTGAGTACTCCACCATCTCACGTGGGTGATTTGAGTACTCCACCGTCTCATGTGAATGATTTGAGTACTCCACCATCTCATGTGAATGATTTGAGTACTCCACCGTCTCACGTGAATGATTTGAGTACTCCACCATCTCACGTGGGTGATTTGAGTACTCCACCGTCTCATGTGAATGATTTGAGTACTCCACCGTCTCATGTGAATGATTTGAGTACTCCACCGTCTCACGTGAATGATTTGAGTACTCCACCATCTCATGTGGGTGATTTGAGTACTCCACCATCTCACGTGGGTGATTTGAGTACTCCACCATCTCACGTGGGTGATTTGAGTACTCCACCGTCTCATGTGAATGATTTGAGTACTCCACCGTCTCATGTGAATGATTTGAGTACTCCACCGTCTCACATGGATGATTTGAGTACTCCACCATCTCACGTGGGTGATTTGAGTACTCCACCATCTTTTGCTCACACTATGAAGTATTTAGATCAATGAAGTTTGTGTCCACTATTACAAATATAATATCTTAATATCATAAAATATCATAGAAATTGTCTGATTGATTGATTGGTGTTTAATGCCAACTTTAGCAGTATAATATTTGTAGAATTCCTGTGTATAATATCATGGCTAATAAAAATAAACACATGTTGCTACATTGCCATCTAATTCTAAAACTAAAGTTCATTCACACAGTGCAGAGATACATATCAGGTTTATAGGCGAGGTGTTGATTGAAGTAACATTAAACTTGTTTAATTAATTAAAATGTCAAAACATTACAAGCAGTATTTCCGCTATATTGTGGCATGTAAGTCTGTCTGTATAGCTTAGACTTCTATTCTGTCATCAGTGTGGTATCTCTGGGTTCAAGCCCTGCTCGGGTGGAACCAAAGACTATATAACTGGTATTTGTTGCTTCCTTTTAAAGCACACAGCATTAAGGAGAAAGAGCAAAGACTACTTCTCTCGGAATCAGGATAATGTGGAGCAACATGTCTACCCACAGACTGTTTTTTCAGTGAGCTAGCACTATATGAAAATCCATCTAAGCATGTTGGTCTAGTTCAAAGCAGATATCATCATCATTTCATCCATATAATATTGCTCATTTGGCAGTAAACAATAATCAGTTACTCACTTACACTCAATTTATCCCCCCTTGATTTTACTTCTCAATATGTCTGGTTTGTCCTTTCTATATGACCACATGCTATGTAAATTCTTAGCTCTATTACAAGAGTACAAATTATAGCACTAATGGATATTTACTGGTATAAGGAGAAATAAGTTGTTCCATTTTAACAAACACTCACAGCACATCTCTGTTACAGCTCTGTTCACTTAAAGATTTAGTTTTTAAATGTCTGTGACTGAAAATTAGAATTTAGGTAAATGTGTTACAAAGAATGTAAGCCTTGTAATGTTGACAAAAACATTTATTAATACTGGAAATTTTATGGAAAACTCTTGACCCAGTACAGCTGTATTAGGAAGAGTTTCTGTCATCTACCACAAGAAAAACTTAAAAATTAATTTAGATTTATTCTACTTTTAGGAGGAAAATCATGGTGTTATACAAGTGGAGATACCTAAAGGGAAATCTTCTGTAGCTGACATATTTGTTCACTTGGAAAGAGTAAAGGAAGAATTCAATATCGTTCACTACTCGGTGTCCCAAACTACTCTAGATAATGTAAGTTTACTGTGTCCCAAACTACTGTAGATAATGTAAGTTTACTGTGTCCCAAACTACTGTAGATAATGTAAGTTTACTGTGTCCCAAACTACTGTAGATAATGTAAGTTTACTGTGTCCCAAACTACTCTAGATAATGTAAGTTTACTGTGTCCCAAACTACTCTAGATAATGTAAGTTTACTGTGTCCCAAACTACTCTAGATAATGTAAGTTTACTGTATCCCAAACTACTCTAGATAATGTAAGTTTACACTACTCAGTGTCCCAAACTACTGTAGATAATGTAAGTTTACAGAGATCAGAGGTCTGTTCTTTATATCCATCATTACCCTATTAATATTGTAGTCACAACAGAAAACCAGTGATGGTTGAAATCAGTATATAGAGGGAAACCACAGAGCTTCAGTACATACCTGATTAACTTTCTCACGTAATATATAACTCATCACACCTTGACGGTATCTGACTAGGTATCAGGGGCATTAAGTTTTGCCCATGACCATATGTAGTACATCTGTCTGTCCATCTACCGTACATCCTGCATTTGATTGCCGCTCAATTACTTAATTCCCCTTTAGCAAATCATTTGAAATTTATACACAAGCCCATAAAAGGAGGTTCAATTTCAGTCTTTACCTCTTTTTCCTTTCTGGAGTTATGCCCATTCATTTGCCGAAAAATACTTGTTTTCTTTAGCTGGAAGCGTAGGCATCCATGTCCAATGAACACATTCTTCATTTTATATTTTTTCATCCAGTGGGTAAGGTCAGAGATAAGATTATCGCTGATAAATCTACAAAATATTTAGGTATTACATAAAATTGCAGTTTTATGAAGTTTTTAGAGAAATTTAAAATGAATGAAACATTAGTCATTTACATGTTGTCATTGCATGAAATGTTAGTGGATTGCTGGTCTGTAATATTGCCGACTACCTTAAGCTATGACCAAAAGCCCATAATCACTCAACAGTTGTTTTTGTTCGTCATATGCTACATTTTTGTATATGTACTCTCAGATTGAAATGATGTGAATATGTCCTAATTACAGTCAAACCTGTATTAAGAGGTCACCTTTGGGACAAAGAAAATTGGCCTTAACAGACAGGTAGCCTCTTAAAAGAGGTTAAGTTCATATGAAATATTCTATGACAGGACAAGATAAGGTGACCTTTAAATACAGGTGACTGCTTAATAGAGGTGACCTCATGGGCAGGTTTGACAAGTAAGTTATTCTTATAAATGAGAGTTTCTGGGGCCAAATGAAGGGGAAACAAACATGTTTTACTTCACTAAAACAACAATATTAATAGTTTATCTTAAATGATTGTGAATAAAATAAATAATTTTACCTGTTTTAATCCACAGGTGTTTTTGAACTTTGCACGTGATCAAAATGATGGAATAGTTCCAGAAATATATGAATCCAGTTCAGAAGAAAGTCACTCGACAAGAGGGACCTGGGGTGAACGTTCGTCAGCAGCTTTTACTAACCAAAACTACGTATACTCCAATGAGAGTTTTTTAACAGATAAAGAAGCAATTCCAGTCAGATTTAATACAAATGGTCATCATAGTCCCATCTTCTCAACTAAAATGTGATTGGCTAATTATTTTCTTGTGATACTTAACTTTTGTTGACAATTACAAATTGTTAACTCGTATATATCGGTATTTATCTTTACGACATTTTATCAGCATCTTGCTTTGTGAATATTTGTATCAGAATTGTACTTCATTGTAAAAAAATAAACAAGAGACGAAAAGAAAAGAAAAACATTGAACGTAATTTTCAAACATATAGAATTAGTATTCATTCATTTTGATATTATTAAGAAATTCACATCAAGCTGTGACACTGTAACATATACAATCCAAGAAAAAAGGGGAGGAGTGTAGGTAAATTTCTTTTTTGCCACTTATTTGATAAAGAGGGTAAAGTAATATATATTAGCATTAGGCACAAGTAGAATCCAGATATATATATAGTAATAATGCTGTAACTATCTGATAGATTAGACTTATAAAGATTTATAATCTACAGTCAAATCTTGTTTGTATATAAAACATCAGATAAATTGTCCAAACCTTAATTAAATATAAGTGTCAATTAAACCTTAATTGATACTTAATATTACTTGAAATGTACATGAAATTAACTAACACTTAAATTTAATTAAGGTTTGTACAACACAGTCCAGATAAGTTGTTTCTTTGGATAGCATGTAAAATGGTAAAAACAGTAAACATTTGGTTCGTTCTTAGTAGCTTTTGTCTTAAATTAACTGGTTATTTCAACCTGATAACAACCTTAATTGTTAATAGTTTCCAGACCCCTACTGAACTTGTAGGGGGTGTCGCCAGTCATTTCATTAAATCTGGCCAGGCTTACCTTGAGTAGACATGATATAACTGAAATACAGCTGGAAGTGCCAAACTGGTATATTTAAAAGTAGCATCATCATCCCATCAACTTCAACACAACAACATTTGACTGTAGTATTGTGTGTATTTGTTTTTGGTGCAAATGGATTCAAGGTGCTTTATGGGTAAAATACTTTAAATTTCTTGAGACAAAGAGGAGTAGATATGATATAACTGAAAAATAGTCTCTTTCTTATAAGGCTATCCCTTCTGCAATGAAAAAGTGGTCTTATAAGACAGAAGGGCTCTCTTGAGTGGGGACAACTTCGTAGTGTTTTACTATCTCAGTGCATCTAAAATCTGGCCTATCAGAGGGGTGGTGCTGGGACTGGCTTCCTGTGAGGGGGACTATTGTTATCGTATGGAACAGTTGTTTATTTCTTTAACATATGTAAATTTCTTGAGACAAAGGGGAGTAACTCTTCCAAAGGGTGATGGCTTCCTTAGTTTACATGTACAAGCCACATATGCATGTGAATTTACTTTTATAAACATTTCAGTGTACTTGTATTTTATTCGCCATCTTTGATGAATAATACTTCAGCATTGAATTGCACTAGACATATCATTTTTTGTAATTTTAAGAAAAAATATTTAGCAGTGCAATAATCTTTTTACATAATGAATAACGAGATAAATTGTTTAATGTTTTTTTCAATGCATATTGTGTGGATAGTGAAAATTATCCCATAAAATTTTTATTGGGTTTTTGGTGTATTGAATTGATACAATTTTAATTTTAGCCCCAAGGAGATGGAGGTTTCATGAATAGCCTGGTAGTTTCAGGGAAAGCTTGGTGATTTCAGGGTAGATCTATAAAACAATTTGCAATACACTAAAAATATATGAAAATGTTAATGGCTTAGATCCTGTCAGGTGACATTCCATCAATTCTGTTATTATATTTTTTTTTTGGGGGGTGTGTGGAGGGGGGTGCAATTTATGATCATAAAATAAAGTACAGCTACACAGTTTCACTAATGTGAGTTTGATTTCCACCCATTATGAAGTATTCAATACAACATTATATGATAAAGTTTTATCAATGACGTGCCACAAGTTTTCTCTGGGTACTCTTGTTTCCTCTGCCTATGAAAATAACTGTGAAAATAATTGAAATATTATTGCAAATGGCTTTATACACCAGATGACAATATAATGTTTTAGCTATAGGTTGATACAATACTCACATTCGTTTGTCAATGCAAATTTTGTGTATGATTTATATGTTGAAATGAATGCAATATAGTGTTGTTGATATCTTTTTCTACTTTTATTATTATCATTTTATTCTGATCAATGCAAATTAATATTCATATAAAAAATAATATTTTATGTACATTGAAAATGATTTTATCCTGTATTTGTTCTATATGAGCAGTCAAATTGTATTGACTGGATAAATTTTTGTAAAATACTGTTACTAACTAAAATATAGCTTATGTCATAGACTGTTACTAACCAAAATATAGCTTATGTCATAGACTGTTACTAACTAAAATATAGCTTATGTCATAGACTGTTACTAACCAAAATATAGCTTAAGAATCAGCTGAATGAAGTGAGTATTTAAAGAAAAATACAGTTTTGTAATTGAATTGTAAAGCTCATTCTTGAATTTCAGACCCTGGCTGTTTTATTGCATATTTGATTCCTATCATTTATAGTTGTCAGATACTTAGTTTTTATCTATCTACCTGTGATTTTCTAGAGACTTACTGGCATTTTCAAAATTTGATTACAACAAAGGGCCCATAGTTAGATTTACACATACCTGTGCAATCAGTGCATATGTCCACTAGAGACCATCGTGGTCGTGATCATAAGGTATTTGGATTTACTACTACCTATGCAATCATTGCCTATCACCACTAACGTTGTGAGTTTGAATCACTCTCGGGCGAGGTGTACTTGATACAACATTATGTGATAATGTTTGTCAGTGGCTTGTGGCAGGACGATGGTTTTCTCCACCAATATAACTGACTGCCACGATATAACTGATTTATTGTTGAAAGTGGCGTTAAACACCATAAACCAAACCAAACCAATCACCGCTAATGTTGTTAGTTTGACTTTTTGAGTACTTAAGCACAACAAGTATGCCAAAAGTTTTATTTAACCATTACATCAAAAATTTGAAATCTGGTAAAACTGAAATAGTATTGAGAGTGGAATTAAACACTGATAATCCTAATCTGTAAGTAGTGGAAATGAGATTTGAGAAGTGACAATTTAGTCAGACCTTTTGATCAAAATAAGCCATTTACAACCTTCGTCTGAAAAGTTTGGTCTTCAGGACTAATAAGATAGTAGTTCTCAACAATTGTCCACTGTATGTCAGTCAATTGAAATTAGTTTCATAAGAATCAATGCATAGATATTGTATTTTAGCTAAATTTATGTTAATTTTTTTTTTTACATTTTAGAGAAAATTGTTTTACCAATAGTTATAATAGTTATAATCCAGATATAATCAAGATTTTTATATATATAAACAAACATTTTTATTATGTGCTAAAAATTCCATGACATCTCATTGTAAATAGTAAAAAAGTTCAAAATAGTAAAAACCTGTCTAAAACAAAACACACTGGGGACCAACATTCAAGCTTGCACAAATGAAGACCCCAGGGTCTCTGGGGTCAACATTTTTTTAATTTCAGAACTGACAGGTTAATTGAAAAATCAATTTCAGACATTAGGACTAAAAATTTATATTCCAATTTGCATAGGATTCTGATATATACAGTTGTCTGTTTAGACAGGTTTCACTGTATCCATGTAGTATCCAATTATATAAACCGTGGAAACATTAAAAAAAAATGAATTTATCTTGTTCCTTGTCTGGAATAGTTGTTCTTGAAAGTCTATTTGTATGTCAGAAAAGGCAGGACCACAGTTAATATGAGTTTGTCAATTGTATGGCAGAAAAATTATAAATTGTGGCTACTTTTGTGATGTACATCCATGTTTTTTAAATTACATGTGGTGTATGGACTCTTTATAATGAACACTTTATCATACTTTTAGAAACATTTGTGATGATACACATAGACAACAAGGAATTTTGTTAAAACCTACTTTATACTGTTTTTGATATTTTTATATATTTTTAAATATGTTTTTATTGATAGAAGAGATTCAATTGTTCACGTTTTTATACTCAATGAAAAAAATTAATGAAGGAATAATTTTCTATTTTAAAACTGAAATTATGTTTATGATAAATCACAATTAAATATTTTCTTATATTTCTTTCCTTCAAATTTTGTTAAATATACTGTACGAAACATCAACATCCTTTTTAACTGTGTTAAATTTATGGAATTACAGCTATATGAATACCTGTTATATGACCAGTTCAGACACCAAAGGAAAACAAGTTGGAATATTCACAATTTCCTTTGACTACCTTAGTTTAGCATTTGATCAGCCAATCTTACAATTTTTAAAGTCCTAGCTGGACATCAAATTTTAAGAATAAAAAGAAAACTTATAAACAATCAAAGTCATAGTTGCCTCAACTATTTTCATTTGTTGCCATTGTAAGTTAACATCTTATTTAATGTATAACAGAATAATTTCATTTTTGACTACTCACAAAACTTTTTGTATACCTTTAATAATGCAGTGACATATTTTCTGAAATTGTCCAATAGGTTTAGATTTATTTTCAAAATGCAGTGATTAATCAATTATACATTCATAGTGAAAAAAAAATACTAAAACATGACTTTGTACAGAGTTCAAGTAACTTCCCTTGCAATTCTTAATTTTTCATATTTTTTCAAAATTTATACATGTTATTGAAATTTTCTTATTTTGGGGAATTATAAATTTTGTTTCATATAAAAAATAAATATTTCGCTGTAATTTAATATCAAAAGGAAAGATTTTTCAAAATTGTTTTCAATAGCTGTAGAAGTGTAATGTTATCCAGCTTTGAGCTATTGTAATACTAATACCAGTTTTACAGGTTAAATGGCAAAACAGTAAGATTGGTAGAACAATAACAAAACTGTGATGGCAAACTGGAGTAACAAACATTTTTATATTGCCCAACCAATATGATAAACTTGTCAGGCAATAGGTACTCACAAAGTCATATGGTGAAAGTTGAGGCACAGCAATATAAATATGTATAACAGTACAAAACTAAAAACAATAGAAGTGCAACAGAAATACATTTGAAAACAATAAATCATTTGCAATACAGATATGCTGTTACCAATATTATGAAGTAATTTAATTCTTTATTTATTTAACAAGGATTGGCGACAAATAAAGAATTAAATTAAATGTTATGATGCCAGTCAGTTTTAAAAGGACATCAGGGAAGATTAGCTCTTATTATTGATGTGTTATTCTCTCATAATAAATAAATGACTAACTGACATCATTAGTAAGTCTTATATAGGTATTTATCAGTATTTTGGACATTTTTCCCTTTGATCTCACAGAAAGATATTGTCAGTATCAACATACTGACTGCTACTGACAATTATTGGTCAGTGTGACGTCACATTATGATGTTACAGATAAAAACAATAACATTAGTTTTGAATCTCAACATACATTAGCACTGGTATCACAGCTTGTTCTATCAGACTCTCTGTAAAACTAGTGATAATGTCTGTCTCAACCTTCAAAACTGACGTTATATTTATTGTTCTTATGTGTATTTCTCATGCATTTTTTTCCCTTTGTGTTGTTTTTTATGTATTTTAATATAAAATCGTGCATGATATAGTATTTTTTTCATTGATCCAATTACCTACAAAAGGATGATCATTGACTTCAGTTAAAACCTGTGCCATTATATATATTCTTAATATCATGTTCTTTACTCAACTTATTGTTTTAATTAGAAATACAATTTTAGTCTTTAAAATCCAACATTTTATGAATTTTATTTAAAAAAAATTTACATATGCAATCTCATTTGTTAAATTGTCATAATCATTTAATATACATGTATTTTGTTACTTATACTTTTAATTTGCGTAATAGTTGTTTGATATATTTTCTAAATAAAAAGTATTTCTAGTATTTGATTATCATTTATTATTCAAATGCAAATATTGAATCACAGTCAAATCACTTTATCTTGAAATAGAAGTACAATGTAGTAAGAATATTGTCTTTTCATAGTAATTGCTAAATTTGTCCACAATATGGCTGAAATACTGCTAAAGTTAGCATTAAACACCAATTAATCATGTCCTGATTATTGATTCATTTGCCCATTTATACTATAATAGTAGGTCCCTTCTACATTAACTGTACTTGTATTTGAGTGATTGTTGTTTAACACCAAGTGAGCAATTTTTCAGCCATTTCATGGCAAGAATAAGTTGAATTTCGATGAGATGATGATGTCACACATTATCCTGATTCCAAGCTAACCAGTCTTTGCTCTTACTCCTTAATACTGCATGCTTTGGTGAGAAGTGGCAAATACCAATTTTATCGTCTTTGGTTTGACCTACCATGGCTTGAATCCACGATCTACTGCACTCAACAGCATACTAACCATTATCCCCGGCTTGATAAAAATGTCGGCTTTTGATTGGTCGATGACCCGTTGGTACAAAACCCATGCTACCGGCTGGTAGTTACGTAACGTCTTTACGTTGCTATACATGATGTAAAGATGGTGTAAAATGTAAACAATCTCAAAGCGCTTTGCATTCAAAATGGAGAACGAAGGAAGTATTTCTTGAGAAAAAAAATAAAGTCTCAATAAATGCAGAAAAAACAAACAATGCACCAAATTATGTTGAGAGATTTAAAGTTCCTATGGTATTGATGGTGATGTTTAACATATAGTGTAACATTTTGTTGATTCACGCTACATGAAACTTTGATTTTGTTGTCACTTTGTGTCTGTATAGAAATACATGTACAGTCATTTTAAAATCATTTCTCATTATTGTTTTCACATCAATTCTTCATTTGTTTTATCGTACTATAATACCACCCAAAATATGTACGACACATATTTTTTATCAATAGAATTCTCGGCCCTATTACTAGTGACGTCATAAATACTGTAACGCTATCCACGTGACAATACGCACCAAATACTAGAGGTGCTCACCTTTCATTCTGCTTTGAGGAAATTTAATACAGAACCTTCCATAGCTGCTTCCAACCAAGTTTTGGTTCATTTGGCTAAGCAGTTTCAGAGAAGATTTCTAGAAATCAACCAACCAGAAACAAGAATTGCCTATGGCAGCCATGTTTGTTAACAGATCGGGATGAAATTAGCAATCTTGATAGAGAACTTCCATATATGCTTCCTGCAGCCATGTTTGCTAACGAATCGGGATGAAATGAGCAATCTTTATATAGGATCTTCCATAGATGCTTCCTACCAAGTTTCGGTTCATTTGGTAAAGTGGTTTCAGAGAAGAAGATTTTTAGAAATCGACCAATCAGAAACAAGAATTGCCTGTGGCAGCCAAGTTTGTTAACGAATCGGGACGAAATGAGCAATCTTTATAGAGGACCTTCCATACATGCTTCCTACCAAATTTCAGTTCATTTGGGAAATCGGTTTCATCAGAGAAGATTTTTTAGAAATCAACCAATCAAAAACAAGAATGGCCTGTGGCGGCCATGTGTGTTAATGGATCGGGACAAAATGAGCAGTTTTTATAAAGGACCTTCTATAGATGCTTCCTACCACGTTTCAGTTCATTTGGCTGAGGGGTTTCAGAGGAGAAGATTAAAATGTGAAAAGTTAACGGACGATGGACACAAAGTGATGGCAAAAGCTCACATTGCCTTTGGCAAGGTGAGCTAACAAGAAATTAAATTACAACAAAACAAGACCAAAAAACGTTAAAAATTAGTTAACTGTAGGGTGATACCAAAGATATCTCCCTACATTTTGTCCAAATGCACCCAAATTTTCACCCGAGCTATGGCATTTTAGTCCGCAAGTACAAAAACGCTACGATTACGTTACAAAGAGAACGACAAAATCCATTAATAATCAGTTTTTTGTTTTCAAACCAGGGATAAAATCGCTATTTACTTGTCTACCCGTGGGCATTGAGATTGTACCACCCTTCAGCTTCACCTCAGGCTATACAGAAGTGCTTCAGGGTGGTACAATCTCAATGCCCACGGGTAGACACGTAGATAACTTATATTACCCCAGCAATGCAGTTGACATATATTTGAAACAACTTGAGTGAGTGTATGTTTTATGCCAAGTGACATGTTTCATAGCTATATCATGGCAAGCATTGTAACTTTCATAATGTTTGTGTCTGTAAATGACGAACTTGGCAAGTGTTATTTGTTTTAGCATTAGTACACTGAACAGCCTTGCAGGAGAAATGTCGCACCACCATAACACATTATTCTGACTACCTGTCATTATCCCCATCTACTTAATGTTGCTGTGAAGTAGAACATACGATTTTGCTAACCCTTCTGGAGCATCTGAATTCACCAACGGCTTTTATTGTGGTTCGCGTTGCTCAATCTTCTTAGTTGTAGATCATTATTTGTCCCTTTGCCCTTCTTTTGGCCATTGTATTATCTGTCCTTCTTTTGGCCATTGTATTATCTGTCCTTCTTTCGGCCATTGTATTATCTGTCCTTCTTTTGGCCATTGTATTATCTGTCCTTCTTTTGGCCATTGTATTATCTGTCCTTCTATTGGCCATTGTATTATCTGTCCTTCTTTTGGCCATTGTATTATCTGTCCTTCTTTCGGCCATTGTATTATCTGTCCTTCTTTTGGCCATTGTATTATCTGTCCTTCTTTTGGCCATTGTATTATCTGTCCTTCTTTTGACCATTGTATTATCTGTCCTTCTATTGGCCATTGTATTATCTGTCCTTCTTTTGGCCATTGTATTATCTGTCCTTCTTTTGGCCATTGTATCATCTGTCCTTCTATTGGCCATTGTATTATCTGTCCTTCTTTTGGCCATTGTATTATCTGTCCTTCTTTTGGCCATTGTATTATCTGTCCTTCTTTTGGCCATTGTATTATCTGTCCTTCATTTGGCCATTGTATTATCTGTCCTTCTTTTGGCCATTGTATTATCTGTCCTTCTTTCGGCCATTGTATTATCTGTCCTTCTTTTGGCCATTGTATTATCTGTCCTTCTTTTGGCCATTGTATTATCTGTCCTTCTATTGGCCATTGTATTATCTGTCCTTCTTTTGGCCATTGTATTATCTGTCCTTCTTTCGGCCATTGTATTATCTGTCCTTCTTTTGGCCATTGTATTATCTGTCCTTCTTTTGGCCATTGTATTATCTGTCCTTCTTTTGGCCATTGTATTATCTGTCCTTCTATTGGCCATTGTATTATCTGTCCTTCTTTTGGCCATTGTATTATCTGTCCTTCTTTTGGCCATTGTATCATCTGTCCTTCTATTGGCCATTGTATTATCTGTCCTTCTTTTGGCCATTGTATTATCTGTCCTTCTTTTGGCCATTGTATTATCTGTCCTTCTTTTGGCCATTGTATTATCTGTCCTTCATTTGGCCATTGTATTATCTGTCCTTCTTTTGGCCATTGTATTATCTGTCCTTCTTTCGGCCATTGTATTATCTGTCCTTCTTTTGGCCATTGTATTATCTGTCCTTCTTTTGGCCATTGTATTATCTGTCCTTCTTTTGGCCATTGTATTATCTGTCTGTAATTTATGGCTTCTAATTAACCCTTTGATATCTTCAAACATTTCTTTGAGAAAGTCTTTGGATTGAACCCTGATCTGCCACACAACAGCCTGTAATGCAATAAAACTTTCATGTACAAGTTTTGTGCTCATACTCCAAGATCATCCAATCAGAACATTGAATTCCCAGGGTTCAGTGTCCAGGGTCCAGTGTCCTGGATGCATTTGTGGTCTTGTAATGGAATGCCCATGAATGCATACTAAACATAAAATCAAAATACAAATGTAGTGGTAAATAAATTTGGAATTAAGATATTAGAATATCAAGAGTAAATTGGAAATACAAAGGGATTATGAAAAGAAAGCTTTAACAGTGATGGTCAACAATTCCACCTGTCAACAAAATAAACAATTACATGTACCTCTCACCTCAGCTCATTCAACACCAAAAAAAGACCACAACCACAAAATCAGTGGACTGTGAAAATAAGGTCAAGGTCAGGTGATACATGTCAGGATGACACGTTCACACCATGATCAATATGTGGACCAAGTATGGAGATCCTATGTTGTATGGTAATAGAGAAACTGACCTAATCACAAAAACGTACATTGTTAATGCCAGCACCACAGTCACCGTCACCAGAAAAGCAACACCAATGTCTCGCCTTAAGCAGCTTTCTTGATAGGCAAGACAAAAAACACAAGCAGAAAAGAATATTTTTAAACAAGAGTTGGGCAACTTTTTTTCATTGGTCAGATGAAGTGCAGAAAGGTTACACCAAATTACAGCTGGATTTGTACAAATCTTTGACAACACAAATTTGCTGATACATTGTATATAAGCCACACAATGATGCCCTTTTTTCCTTTAAAACTATACGACTAGCAAATGTTCTGTCATTTAACATCGGGTTTGGGAAGGAAATTTCTTTTTATTTAGATATTATTTGTAAAAATGCTACTATTGTTCACAATGCAAAACTGATTATGAAATTGTATTCTATAAAATAGTCACCATGGTAACTAACTTAAGCCATTTATGTATGACAATTTAATAGTCGCCATGGTAACTAACTTAAGCCATTTCAATAATTTATTATGTATCACAATTTAAATCTTATCTGCACAAATATCAAGGTTATCAAGTTCAGTTTGAATGCCAGAATCATCCTTAGTGTCATCAGAATTGTTTAAAGTTAATAAATCAGCTGTGCACTCATGTGTATCATTTTTAGATTCACTTTCATTTTCATCTACTGGTAACACCTTGTCTATATTTTCATTATCACTGTCAGTATTGTCATTTTCAGATTCTTCATCACTGGATTCTTCTTCTGAACTGAAAATTAAACAAATATTTATATATTTCAATGTGCAAGAAATATTCTTCTTTGAGGATAACAATTTGTGTGGTTTAGAGAAAATTAATAAATTGATCATCAATAATTGTTATGCTCCTAAGAAGAAGATAATTGTATAAAGTCCCTGTTGACCCACGTTTGAGTTGAGTGAGTGATTGTTGTTTCAATCTAACAAAGCAATTTTTCAGCTATAGCTATATCATGTCAAGAAAAAAGTTGCATTTCAATGAAATGATATCCACTTCGTACCAGACCAACACACACTAAGTTGGATTTCAATGAAATGATGATGATGTCCACTTCGTACCAGACCAACACACACTAAGTTGGATTTCTATTCTATAGTGCTACTTTACTGTAACAATAGTCTGCGGGTAGACATGTCGCTCCACTCAGACACATTATCCAGATTCCGAGTGAATCAGTCTTTGTTCTTACTCTTCAGTGCTGCATGCTGAGAGGAGAAGCAAAAAATACCAATTTTATAGTCTTTGGCTTTACCTGACTGGGCTCCAACCCATGCATGACAATTTTATAGTCTTTGGCTTTACCTGACTGGGCTCCAACCCATGCATGACAATTTTATAGTCTTTGGCTTTACCTGACTGGGCTCCAACCCATGCATGACAATTTTATAGTCTTTGGGTTTACCTGACTGGGCTCCAACCCATGCATGATCTATCGCAAAGGAAGTGTGTATGCCTAAACCCATATTTGTGGCCATTCTGCACATAATAAATAATAAGAATATTTATTACATCTAAACTTTGAGCTGAATACCCAAATAATTACTTACCTGTCTGAAGAAGGCCATTGAACCCTGTTTGGATTATATCCGTCTAAACTCAGATCAATATCCATCAGATCTAAAAGTTAAACAAAAACTTATTACATTGTAGTAAGAAAGGATATGGATGTCAATGAACATGAGAGACTATCCAACTTTACACCTAGACACAAACCTAAGTCAGGGCTCCCACTACTTTGAAATCAGAGGGAGAAGTGACTTCTCTTTCAGGTGCTGACAAAAGAGAAGTGAGAGACAACAGGGAGAAGTGGTGAGAGTACAGGGAGAAGTCAAAATATTTCTCTAATTGTACCACTTTTCACATTCGCGGGGCATTATCGTGGCATTTGTATGTTATAATGTACTTGTTATGCATTAAGGTATATTCAGTAGTTGTTTAATTCCTTGTTTTTGTTAGCATATCATCTCTCTGATTTACATATGTCCTTGTATTTGTTTTTTGTCTTGCAGATGATAAAGACACATATATGATAGTCAACTATTGTCCAATAAATAATAAATAAATAAAATTAAATAATTATTTAATCAAATTTTAATGAGTGTATATTATTTACATTGCTTCTCTTTAATCACTGATTGATATTAATTAAGAAACTAATCATATCCACAATGTTAACAATTCTTTTGGATAGCCGCCATCAAACCCCAAATAAATTAAATGAAACAGTACTGACGTTATTTTCCCCCGAGTATGGATCGGTAGTACAGTTTTTATATTCGTAACTGTTTCGATTACGTCCCTTTACAATGGCGGTTTGAAAAACGGAAATTTTGTAGTAAAAATATACCGATGTTTTACTGTTAAAACAGTTAAAATTGGCAAAGCGACTTGGTAAAATTACAGGGCGACTTCCACTTCTCTTTTGGCACTAGTACAAAGCGAAGTGAGCAGCCACAAGGTGACTTCTTCACCCAAATCGCCCTCCAACGTGAGCCCTGCTAAGTAAAGGAACAGCTTGTAGTAAGAAAAGATATGGATGCAAATGAACATGAGAGACTATCCATCTTTATACCTAGACACCAAACCTAAGTAAAGGAACAATGTGCTTATTGTTGGTCTACATTCCACAGTCACAGTATTAATTTTGTAGTCATCAATAATGAACATAACTCATACCCTAAAAAAAGAATGTGAAATGGGCCCCAGTTTACAGTCAAGTGGTACTCTTTACTTCTATCAATAAACTTGTTTACAACAAATTTTAATAATACTTGTAGAAACAAATTCATATGTAGTCAAACCTTGTTGTGTCATACACTAAAAAATTGAAAAGTTGGACTGTTTCTTTTCCTGTTTAGAATATAGGGACTGCTGTGACTGCAATTATATTGTAAATGTAGTTGGATTTATAACTATATGTACACCAATTAGTGCCTTTGTGAGTTTGGTTTGATTACGATTTGGAACAGAGTGTACTTGATACAACATTATGTGATAATTGTTCGTCAGTGATTGCAGCAGATCTGTGGTTTCTCATCACATACTCCAGTTTTCTCCACCAATTAAACTGACCGGTCAGATATAGCCGAAATATTTTTTGAAGGCGTGAAACACCTATAATAAAAATATATAATGCTAACAATATCAAAGTTTGGATATGAACTGGTCAACAACATGTGTGAGGTTAATGACAAAATTCTCTTTTATATTTATCGCCTACACACTTCATATTGAAGGGTTACGGTTAGGGTAATGGTGTTTAGTGCCACTGTCAACAATATTTCAGCTATATCGTGTTGGTTAGTTTTATTGGTGGATACAGTACACAGAGAAAACTCCTCTTGAAGGAGGGTATGAGAAATTATAATACATACACATACAGTACCAGTACTTATTTTAAGCTTTGCCTTTTATTTTGACAAGGGTAAAGGAGAGTGGGGATTTTTCTTTAATAAATATATTTTTCATGTTATAAATAATAGAAATGTCTAAACTTTATGAAGCAAGTTGCAAAGAGATATTCAATTATTCTCTCTTGTCTTCGAGATCCAAAAGATCAAATGGTACTTAATTTCATCGTTCATACATTAAAAAAAAATTGCAGATTTTGAATTTTCGCAATCATTCCATCGTCTAATTTTCCATAAAAATTCTTCTCGTCAAATAATTCTATATTTATTTAGAGTATTACTATCAGATTCAGGTAGTTTTGAACTATTTCAACAAAAAAGGATGATTTCTAATAAAATTGCAGACGACAAATATAAATGGCTTTAAAGTACAAATAGAGTAGTCTCCCCTCCCACCAAAGAACACCTCTCTTATCATGCCAGATTTTAGATGCACCAAAATAGTAAAATGCTACTAAATTGTCCCCCCAAGAGAGGCCACCCCTCTTATAAGGCCATTCTTTCATCGCAGAAGGGGGCGTCTTATAAGATGACTACTGTATATTAGTTTACCATCTTTTTTTGCGTCGATCGACTCCTGTTCAATCTGTTTCAGGTAAGCGTCCTGTGCAGCGACGACTTCTACACTATTTGTACAGGCAGCATATTTTTGTAATAAGTCATTGTTTACTTCATAAAATGTGTGACCCCATTTAAATCTGTCTAACAATCTAGTACCAAGATCTTTATAACCTGTTTGATGAGAAAATAGAAAATCAATATAAACTATCTTATACATATCGTCCCTAAATAAAAATAAATGGCAAATCAAATCGCTCCTACTTGTAATAGATAAAAATACTCTCGAGTGTGTGAGTGTTGCTTAATGGTAAATGAGCAATTTTTCAACTATATCATGGCAAAAACAAAGGAGCATGATGATGATGTCTGCTTTGAACCAAACCAACACGCTTAATTTGATTTTCTAGTGCTAGCTCACTAAAACAACAGTAGTTCCACTCTTACACATCATCCTGATTACAAACCAGCCAATTTGTGTTCTTACTCCTTCAGTAGTTCCACTCTTACACATCATCCTGATTACAAACCAGCCAATTTGTGTTCTTACTCCTTCAGTAGTTCCACTCTTACACATCATCCTGATTACAAACCAGCCAATTTGTGTTCTTACTCCTTCAGTAGTTCCACTCTTACACATCATCCTGATTACAAACCAGCCAATTTGTGTTCTTACTCCTTCAGTAGTTCCACTCTTACACATCATCCTGATTACAAACCAGCCAATTTGTGTTCTTACTCCTTCAGTAGTTCCACTCTTACACATCATCCTGATTACAAACCAGCCAATTTGTGTTCTTACTCCTTCAGTAGTTCCACTCTTACACTTCATCCTGATTACAAACCAGCCAATTTGTGTTCTTACTCCTTCAGTAGTTCCACTCTTACACATCATCCTGATTACAAACCAGCCAATTTGTGTTCTTACTCCTTCAGTAGTTCCACTCTTACACATCATCCTGATTACAAACCAGCCAATTTGTGTTCTTACTCCTTCAGTAGTTCCACTCTTACACATCATCCTGATTACAAACCAGCCAATTTGTGTTCTTACTCCTTCAGTAGTTCCACTCTTACACATCATCCTGATTACAAACCAGCCAATTTGTGTTCTTACTCCTTCAGTAGTTCCACTCTTACACATCATCCTGATTACAAACCAGCCAATTTGTGTTCTTACTCCTTCAGTAGTTCCACTCTTACACATCATCCTGATTACAAACCAGCCAATTTGTGTTCTTACTCCTTCAGTAGTTCCACTCTTACACATCATCCTGATTACAAACCAGTCAATTTGTGTTCTTACTCCTTCAGTAGTTCCACTCTTACACATCATCCTGATTACAAACCAGCCAATTTGTGTTCTTACTCCTTCAGTAGTTCCACTCTTACACATCATCCTGATTACAAACCAGCCAATTTGTGTTCTTACTCCTTCAGTAGTTCCACTCTTACACATCATCCTGATTACAAACCAGCCAATTTGTGTTCTTACTCCTTCAGTAGTTCCACTCTTACACATCATCCTGATTACAAACCAGCCAATTTGTGTTCTTACTCCTTCAGTAGTTCCACTCTTACACATCATCCTGATTACAAACCAGCCAATTTGTGTTCTTACTCCTTCAGTAGTTCCACTCTTACACATCATCCTGATTACAAACCAGCCAATTTGTGTTCTTACTCCTTCAGTAGTTCCACTCTTACACATCATCCTGATTACAAACCAGCCAATTTGTGTTCTTACTCCTTCAGTAGTTCCACTCTTACACATCATCCTGATTACAAACCAGCCAATTTGTGTTCTTACTCCTTCAGTAGTTCCACTCTTACACATCATCCTGATTACAAACCAGCCAATTTGTGTTCTTACTCCTTCAGTAGTTCCACTCTTACACATCATCCTGATTACAAACCAGCCAATTTGTGTTCTTACTCCTTCAGTAGTTCCACTCTTACACATCATCCTGATTACAAACCAGCCAATTTGTGTTCTTACTCCTTCAGTAGTTCCACTCTTACACATCATCCTGATTACAAACCAGCCAATTTGTGTTCTTACTCCTTCAGTAGTTCCACTCTTACACATCATCCTGATTACAAACCAGCCAATTTGTGTTCTTACTCCTTCAGTAGTTCCACTCTTACACATCATCCTGATTACAAACCAGCCAATTTGTGTTCTTACTCCTTCAGTAGTTCCACTCTTACACATCATCCTGATTACAAACCAGCCAATTTGTGTTCTTACTCCTTCAGTAGTTCCACTCTTACACATCATCCTGATTACAAACCAGCCAATTTGTGTTCTTACTCCTTCAGTAGTTCCACTCTTACACATCATCCTGATTACAAACCAGCCAATTTGTGTTCTTACTCCTTCAGTAGTTCCACTCTTACACATCATCCTGATTACAAACCAGCCAATTTGTGTTCTTACTCCTTCAGTAGTTCCACTCTTACACATCATCCTGATTACAAACCAGCCAATTTGTGTTCTTACTCCTTCAGTAGTTCCACTCTTACACATCATCCTGATTACAAACCAGCCAATTTGTGTTCTTACTCCTTCAGTAGTTCCACTCTTACACATCATCCTGATTACAAACCAGCCAATTTGTGTTCTTACTCCTTCAGTAGTTCCACTCTTACACATCATCCTGATTACAAACCAGCCAATTTGTGTTCTTACTCCTTCAGTAGTTCCACTCTTACACATCATCCTGATTACAAACCAGCCAATTTGTGTTCTTACTCCTTCAGTAGTTCCACTCTTACACATCATCCTGATTACAAACCAGCCAATTTGTGTTCTTACTCCTTCAGTAGTTCCACTCTTACACATCATCCTGATTACAAACCAGCCAATTTGTGTTCTTACTCCTTCAGTAGTTCCACTCTTACACATCATCCTGATTACAAACCAGCCAATTTGTGTTCTTACTCCTTCAGTAGTTCCACTCTTACACATCATCCTGATTACAAACCAGCCAATTTGTGTTCTTACTCCTTCAGTAGTTCCACTCTTACACATCATCCTGATTACAAACCAGCCAATTTGTGTTCTTACTCCTTCAGTAGTTCCACTCTTACACATCATCCTGATTACAAACCAGCCAATTTGTGTTCTTACTCCTTCAGTAGTTCCACTCTTACACATCATCCTGATTACAAACCAGCCAATTTGTGTTCTTACTCCTTCAGTAGTTCCACTCTTACACATCATCCTGATTACAAACCAGCCAATTTGTGTTCTTACTCCTTCAGTAGTTCCACTCTTACACATCATCCTGATTACAAACCAGCCAATTTGTGTTCTTACTCCTTCAGTAGTTCCACTCTTACACATCATCCTGATTACAAACCAGCCAATTTGTGTTCTTACTCCTTCAGTAGTTCCACTCTTACACATCATCCTGATTACAAACCAGCCAATTTGTGTTCTTACTCCTTCAGTAGTTCCACTCTTACACATCATCCTGATTACAAACCAGCCAATTTGTGTTCTTACTCCTTCAGTAGTTCCACTCTTACACATCATCCTGATTACAAACCAGCCAATTTGTGTTCTTACTCCTTCAGTAGTTCCACTCTTACACATCATCCTGATTACAAACCAGCCAATTTGTGTTCTTACTCCTTCAGTAGTTCCACTCTTACACATCATCCTGATTACAAACCAGCCAATTTGTGTTCTTACTCCTTCAGTAGTTCCACTCTTACACATCATCCTGATTACAAACCAGCCAATTTGTGTTCTTACTCCTTCAGTAGTTCCACTCTTACACATCATCCTGATTACAAACCAGCCAATTTGTGTTCTTACTCCTTCAGTAGTTCCACTCTTACACATCATCCTGATTACAAACCAGCCAATTTGTGTTCTTACTCCTTCAGTAGTTCCACTCTTACACATCATCCTGATTACAAACCAGCCAATTTGTGTTCTTACTCCTTCAGTAGTTCCACTCTTACACATCATCCTGATTACAAACCAGCCAATTTGTGTTCTTACTCCTTCAGTAGTTCCACTCTTACACATCATCCTGATTACAAACCAGCCAATTTGTGTTCTTACTCCTTCAGTAGTTCCACTCTTACACATCATCCTGATTACAAACCAGCCAATTTGTGTTCTTACTCCTTCAGTAGTTCCACTCTTACACATCATCCTGATTACAAACCAGCCAATTTGTGTTCTTACTCCTTCAGTAGTTCCACTCTTACACATCATCCTGATTACAAACCAGCCAATTTGTGTTCTTACTCCTTCAGTAGTTCCACTCTTACACATCATCCTGATTACAAACCAGCCAATTTGTGTTCTTACTCCTTCAGTAGTTCCACTCTTACACATCATCCTGATTACAAACCAGCCAATTTGTGTTCTTACTCCTTCAGTAGTTCCACTCTTACACATCATCCTGATTACAAACCAGCCAATTTGTGTTCTTACTCCTTCAGTAGTTCCACTCTTACACATCATCCTGATTACAAACCAGCCAATTTGTGTTCTTACTCCTTCAGTAGTTCCACTCTTACACATCATCCTGATTACAAACCAGCCAATTTGTGTTCTTACTCCTTCAGTAGTTCCACTCTTACACATCATCCTGATTACAAACCAGCCAATTTGTGTTCTTACTCCTTCAGTAGTTCCACTCTTACACATCATCCTGATTACAAACCAGCCAATTTGTGTTCTTACTCCTTCAGTAGTTCCACTCTTACACATCATCCTGATTACAAACCAGCCAATTTGTGTTCTTACTCCTTCAGTAGTTCCACTCTTACACATCATCCTGATTACAAACCAGCCAATTTGTGTTCTTACTCCTTCAGTAGTTCCACTCTTACACATCATCCTGATTACAAACCAGCCAATTTGTGTTCTTACTCCTTCAGTAGTTCCACTCTTACACATCATCCTGATTACAAACCAGCCAATTTGTGTTCTTACTCCTTCAGTAGTTCCACTCTTACACATCATCCTGATTACAAACCAGCCAATTTGTGTTCTTACTCCTTCAGTAGTTCCACTCTTACACATCATCCTGATTACAAACCAGCCAATTTGTGTTCTTACTCCTTCAGTAGTTCCACTCTTACACATCATCCTGATTACAAACCAGCCAATTTGTGTTCTTACTCCTTCAGTAGTTCCACTCTTACACATCATCCTGATTACAAACCAGCCAATTTGTGTTCTTACTCCTTCAGTAGTTCCACTCTTACACATCATCCTGATTACAAACCAGCCAATTTGTGTTCTTACTCCTTCAGTAGTTCCACTCTTACACATCATCCTGATTACAAACCAGCCAATTTGTGTTCTTACTCCTTCAGTAGTTCCACTCTTACACATCATCCTGATTACAAACCAGCCAATTTGTGTTCTTACTCCTTCAGTAGTTCCACTCTTACACATCATCCTGATTACAAACCAGCCAATTTGTGTTCTTACTCCTTCAGTAGTTCCACTCTTACACATCATCCTGATTACAAACCAGCCAATTTGTGTTCTTACTCCTTCAGTAGTTCCACTCTTACACATCATCCTGATTACAAACCAGCCAATTTGTGTTCTTACTCCTTCAGTAGTTCCACTCTTACACATCATCCTGATTACAAACCAGCCAATTTGTGTTCTTACTCCTTCAGTAGTTCCACTCTTACACATCATCCTGATTACAAACCAGCCAATTTGTGTTCTTACTCCTTCAGTAGTTCCACTCTTACACATCATCCTGATTACAAACCAGCCAATTTGTGTTCTTACTCCTTCAGTAGTTCCACTCTTACACATCATCCTGATTACAAACCAGCCAATTTGTGTTCTTACTCCTTCAGTAGTTCCACTCTTACACATCATCCTGATTACAAACCAGCCAATTTGTGTTCTTACTCCTTCAGTAGTTCCACTCTTACACATCATCCTGATTACAAACCAGCCAATTTGTGTTCTTACTCCTTCAGTAGTTCCACTCTTACACATCATCCTGATTACAAACCAGCCAATTTGTGTTCTTACTCCTTCAGTAGTTCCACTCTTACACTTCATCCTGATTACAAACCAGCCAATTTGTGTTCTTACTCCTTCAGTAGTTCCACTCTTACACATCATCCTGATTACAAACCAGCCAATTTGTGTTCTTACTCCTTCAGTAGTTCCACTCTTACACATCATCCTGATTACAAACCAGCCAATTTGTGTTCTTACTCCTTCAGTAGTTCCACTCTTACACTTCATCCTGATTACAAACCAGCCAATTTGTGTTCTTACTCCTTCAGTAGTTCCACTCTTACACATCATCCTGATTACAAACCAGCCAATTTGTGTTCTTACTCCTTCAGTAGTTCCACTCTTACACTTCATCCTGATTACAAACCAGCCAATTTGTGTTCTTACTCCTTCAGTAGTTCCACTCTTACACATCATCCTGATTACAAACCAGCCAATTTGTGTTCTTACTCCTTCAGTAGTTCCACTCTTACACATCATCCTGATTACAAGCCAATTTGTGTTCTTACTCCTTCAGTAGTTCCACTCTTACACATCATCCTGATTACAAGCCAATTTGTCTTCTTACTCCTTCATGCTGCATGTTTTACCATAGAAGTAGCAAATAACAATTTCATAGTCTTCGGTTTGACCGTGATCTACTGCCGATACCAATTCCGTTAAATGCTATTTAGTTGATTTGGTGTTTATGTTGAAAAGATTTTCCTGTAGTATTGTGATCCTTAAACAACGATCACAGTGGTATATTTGTCCATCACATTCAACTAAGAGAAACACAGGTTTTGCAATTACATGAAGATATAGGAGTGGATGTAGTCGAGTGGTCTAGGGCGCTGGACGTAAGGCTAAGCGAATGGTGCTGCAGTGTAACAATGGTGTGGGTTCAAATCCCGTCGAGGGAAGAACAAAAATTTGACAGCTCTAAAATCTAATTCTAACACTGTTTGGTTTAATTTTCAGACGTATATATATATATATATATATATACAGTTGACTCTCATTGTCTCCAATTCGGTTGACTCGAATTTCTGGTTGAGTCGAATTTTTATCGAAGTCCCGAACTTCGTTGTGTATAAATATATATAATTTGACTCCTGTTGAGTCGAATTCGGACGAGTCGAAATTTCGGTTGTCTCGAATAAAAGTTTTGGTCCCGAGATGTAGAAAGCCATATTATTTACATTCGTTAAGTCAAATTTACCTGTCAAAACATGTGTATTACCTTAGGATTAAAATCGGATCACAGGTGAAACATCCGGTCATTGAATTTGACATGTTTACCTTAGGCTATTTCACATGTTTATTTCACAATCTGTCAAATTAATTAGTGATAATATTTGAATTGGCTTGGTATTATGACACAGTTTAGATGTGTACAATCAAAAATTATCGATTCATAATAAGTGCGCTTGGGTCGGCATACATCAATGATTATGAAAAGTACACAAAGGAAGCGTTTTATCTATTGAATTATTTGTCGGAAATTAATTTTGATTAAAGAAGAATATTTTTCTTCTACACTTTATTGAATAATAAAAACACACCATTTATTGTAAATAAACAGTATTGCACAAAGAAAAATACGTCATGATGGGTGAAGTTTAATGACAATGCAACAGGTGAAAAACATAAACAAAACGGATAAACATATTCATTCACACAAAAAAAGATATCTAGACGTTATCAGTCGTTTCACAAGATTCAAAGAATTTAACGGAGAGAAAAAAACAGCAACAAAAATATCGAATATGTTTAAAATCGTTCCGAGAATAGGGACATGCGATGCTGGTTTTAGCTCTTCAAAATTTCGCTCGAGTTGTCTCCCTTTCGTTGTTAAACAAACCACACTTCCGGTATCTTCGTAGCTCCTCTTGAGTCGAACTACAGTTGACTCGAATTTTTTCCATGGTCCCATCGAATTCGAGATAACGAGAGTCAACTGTATATATATATATATATATGCTAAAATTAATACAATTTTTTTTTTTCAATACCTGTAAGATAAAATGCTGCCGCAAATGCTTCAACACAAGAGAGTTTACATGGCCGACCGTAATTAACTGGATTAGTAGCTACTAAGTATGGCAGGAGACGTGGGTAGCCTCCCTTCATTCTAGCAAATGGTGTTTCCTCTAATTTATTCCAGGAGCAATCCACTACAGCAAGACCATGTTGTGTAATGATGTCTCTACAAATATACCAAGATTTTGTTATTTATTCAAAAAGAAGGATTAGGCCTTATCAAATTAATTTCCTCTTCTTTAGGCTTAAAAGGATAAATTTTTAAAATTTATTTGTAGAAGTTTTAACTCTGTTTTTTATAGGATAAGAAAATGATAAAAATTAATAGATTGTAAACTTGTAAATTCTCAAACATGAAACATTAAGAAACAAAATAATTAGTCTGATGTGACCTCAACTCTACAAATCTGATTTTTGATGTCAAATAACTTTATATTTCTGTGTCTTGTAATAATATACCTCTTTAAATTATTTTTATATATATTTTGTGAAACATTCTTTACCTTATGACACCTGTATCACTTTACAATTCAACATGCATAAAAAAAATTATCTTTGTCTCCAGCTATAATCTGGAAATGGGTGAATCTAAAGAAAACTCACTGAGAGTTGATGACCATCTTTTAATGTTTCTTATTTAAGATGTCAATCATACATTTTTGTACTTCATAGTAAAACTGAACATGATCATGTGATTATTCTAAGCATGTGTTTATTATATATGATTTATTGTCTTAATCACTAGACCACAATGGCTCCTACTAGAGGATATAAATTTGTCTTAATCACTAGACCACAATGGCCCCTACTAGAGGATATAAATTTGTCTTAATCACTAGACCACAATGGCCCCTACTAGAGAATATAAATTTGTCTTAATCACTAGACCACAATGGCCCCTACTAGAGAATATAAATTTGTCTTAATCACTAGACCACAATGGCCCCTACTAGAGGATATAAATTTGTCTTAATCACTAGACCACAATGGCCCCTACTAGAGGATATAAATTTGTCTTAATCACTAGACCACAATGGCCCCTACTAGAGGATATAAATTTGTCTTAATCACTAGACCACAATGGCCCCTACTAGAGGATATAAATTTGTCTTAATCACTAGACCACAATGGCCCCTACTAGAGGATATAAATTTGTCTTAATCACTAGACCACAATGGCCCCTACTAGAGGATATAAATTTGTCTTAATCACTAGACCACAATGGCCCCTTCTAGAGGATATAAATTTGTCTTAATCACTAGACCACAATGGCCCCTACTAGAGAATATAAATTAATCTTAATCACTAGACCACAATGGCCCCTTCTAGAGAATATAAATTTCAATATGTAACACATTAAATGGTGATAGCTACCTGTCTTCTGGTGAGACACACTTCTGTCCCATGGGACTTAGGATCAGACCACCAAATCTTTGTTGTAGCTTCAATGTACGAACCATTCCAAATCTGCTTAACTTTCTACCTGTACACTTTTTAGGATCACAATGCTCCAGATCCCACATGGCCAAAGAACAAGGAAACTTTGATTCATCAGATTGTTCTGCGTCAACTTATGAAAAAGAAAAAGAAATATTGTGATAAAGCAACTAAGGAAATTAATATAAACAACTGAACTACCATTTGTAATTCAAAGCACTAAAACATACTATTACTTATTTAGGTTTAGTTTGGTTTATGGTGTTTAATGCCACTTTCAACAATATTTCAGCTATACCATGGTGGTCAGTTTTATTGGTGGAGGAAACCGGAGTACCCAGAGAAATCCACCGACCTGTCGCAAGTCACTGACAAACTCTATCACATAATGTTGTATCGAGTACACCTCGCTATGAACAGGGTTCGAACTCACAACTTTAGTGGTGATAGGAACTGATTGCACAGGTAGTTGTAAATTCAACTACCATGCGATCACGACCACGATGGCCCCCTAATAGTTATTCAAATTATCATAATAGATGGTTGTATGAACATCAATACATGTATCTTTTTCTATATGATATAACTGAAATACATTTGTACTGCTGAAAGTGGTGTTAAAAACCATAACCCACCCCCCTCTTTTTCTATGTCTGGACTTGTATCAAATTCAATATTATTTGTATACATATCTGACATATAGATGCATGGATTAAAGAAAGAGATATAGGAGAGCTATTTACCTGTTTACAATTTGTAGGAGAGATGATTGACAGAAGATATATGTGCTTGAATATATTTCACAAATACTTTTTTGTTTATACTCCCTGGTTACACTGAGCTTCCAGTAAAAACAATGGTCGAAAAGTCAATGGTAAAACTATAACACGAATAAACCACCATATAAATATTGCAAGTGAAGGACAAGTCAATGTTGAATTTAATTTGTACCTGATTCAATCTTTCATATGCACTTTAAGTTTAGTTTGATGCAACACTAGCTGTCAGTAGTTTTTATTTCCCAATCATTTTAGCTGCCTTTTGAAAGGGTGACATATAGTCAAACTATAATCATGAATTACGTTATCAAACAAATGTAGAAAAATACTGTTTTTATTTGGTAGCAAGTTGTTCCACCCCAAATCAGTCCGGTCCAAGTCGATCTGGCCCCAAATCAAAAGGCTCCATAAATATATTAATAATTTTAAGGGTCAAGTGTATTATTAAATGAAATAATTAAAATCTATTTTGACTCGTAATTTCCATATCACATTGGAAGAGGCCAGATATATTAAAATGATAATGTACATTAATGTATGGTAGAATAGTACACATATATTTTACAATAAAATGATAATGTACAGTATTTGCACGATTCAAATTTCCACATATATACAGGGTATATTTCATATAAAAATAAAATTTTTCAAAACATTATCCTGAAGTCGATTGATGTCCAAATATGATCATTTTTGGTATAAACAAATGCAGAATTAAAGCAGAGGCATATATACATGTATGATATAACTAAAGAGACAAGCAACTCCTTAAAAAACCAGTTAACATGTAAAAATATCATCCAGTCACCAATTGATTTTTTAAACTAATTTGTTACCAATTGTCCAATTTTTATAAGATTTGTTTGATTTCTTTTTCATTAGTTCATAGGTATAACATACATTTTGTTTATTTGTGATAAAAATGTGCATTTAGTGAAAAACATGAAAAATTTGATGCTTTGATAAATTTTGAGTTGTTTTACATACATGTGGCTTGTTTGGTAATATTATAATATATCCTCATTTGTTACAATTAAACAATCCTCTAAACTGATGAAATACATTATCAAATGACTGCCGCCAATTAATTTCTATTATACAAATGTACCTGTATGTACAGGTACATCATTTATCATGCAATTTAGTTTTTACTAATACAAATTCTTAAAAAAGGGTTGATTAATAAATGTAATTCTTAATAGTTATACTTTACTTACATCCATAACGTTGATTCCTTTTTACATATTCTTTTTTAATATGGGGAACGCCTTTGAATTTTTGTCTGGAACGACTTGAGGGCACAACGACTTATAATACAGGTAAGGTCAGGATCAGATTGAATTGAAATCTTTTATTTCAGTGAAAAGGAATGTGGAAAAACAACTTGTTACAATAACTAACATTATGGTTAATGGGTGAACTAATATAGGATCTTGAACTCTCTAACAAAAAAAGTTACCATCATTTTCTAAAGTACAAGTATCACGGCCATAAGCATATCCATCACCATCTACATCAGAAAACTTATTTTCAAATGTTTTGTGTCTGTCCTTCCTTTTATCCTTTCTGTTGCCTTCAAATTTATTACAGTGGCCTTGATTTCTTTTGTTTTTACCCATTGAAGAATTGTCTATGAAGAAAAAGGGGTAACGTTTGGAAAAAGTGTAATAAAGATTATTTCAACACATTTTTTGCACTATGCTATGGTGGCTGCCATTTTGAATATCACGTGACATCTGAAAGTTTCGGAATTTTAATACTTTAAAAAAAAAAGTTATGTATTTCACATTTAGGAGAGTGAATACTTGAAATATCATTTCCATACATTCAATACTTATCCATACATTCATTACTTATTCTGTGGAGTGTAATGATACAAAGAATACGATACCGTCAGAAGCGGAAATGCTGATACGTCCCGTTCTTATTTTGTATTTAGAATTAGCGGGAATTTAAAATAGAAGAACAACAGCAATCAAAATAAATAGGTAAAAATGTCACGACATCTAATTTCTACATTATTTATAGAAAATTTGTCATACCGACATTCCTGTTACATGTATCCAATACAATACTGTATATTTTAACTCAGTTGAATTGTTCATAAACATAATAGTCTCTCTCACTCTCAGTCTCATTCTCAATCTCAATTCTCATATATTTTCATATAACAAGGCGAGGTTAAGCACAGCCACAGGGGCTCACTACTACTGTCTATGAAGGCCAACTACCAATGGGAAGATCAGAGTTCCTTATGTCACCCCCACCCAAAAATAGTATAATTACCCTAACCCTAACCCTTTATGATAAAAATCACAAGGATTTATAATATATAAATTTATAATAGAAAGGATATGAATCTCGCGAGATTTAACATAGATTGTATGTAAGTATGTTGCATGGCGAGAACAAATGAGATTATTCATAGTGCAATTCGTTGACGATGCGTGTGCCTCGATTAATGGTGGAAATTTTCATCGCTTCAACATTTTAAACCAGTATTTGTAAATATAAAACCATATTTACAGGTATAACAGTACACTCAAATTTCGTCGATGAAATTGTCATGCACAGTGTAGTGCTTTACCGGAAGCAGATTGGACAGTACTGACGATACATTCGTGTTGGAAAATTACTTGTTTATATAGATTTTAATAAAAAAATACAACCATTCTGCACTTCGATTTTGTATCTTTCTTTACATAACTGAATGACCCTGACCCAACTTCCTCTACGCCACACCACTCGAATTTCGACGATGCGCAAAACATGCCAGAAAAATAACAAACAGTAAAAAAAAATTAACGTTGCTTAATGAAATATATTGAAGAAAAATCACTTACCTTTATGTCGGGTTGTCCACAAAAATATCCATCTGTATTTTTCAACTCTATTTAACAATTTTTGAATCCTCATTTTTTTAAAGTCACAATCATGGTAGATTAATATAATTATCATACAGAAATAATTTTGAATTACCGATTTTGACCGCATACTGTTCCAATACATGGTTTTGGGTAGCAGGGATTTTCTCAACTTTTATGAAGGCTGGAAGTGACGTCATAATGTAGAAAAGTGAGTGTGACGTAAAATCGACGAAATATGAGTGTGGACGAAATTCGAGTGGTTGGCCATATCATATATTGTTTAAACTATAGTATATAATAATAATAAAGTGAAATATTTGTCAAAAAAAAATACCAATCATTAATAAAGTATCGACTTTTTGTAGATGTATCGCCCATATTTCCTCAATAATTGACATTAATCGATTTGACCTTCATAATCCCGCCTATTATGGGCGGTCAAGACTCTAATTTAAATTTCAAACTCATCTCTTCTTTCATCATACCGAATATTGAAGCGGAGCCGTCATTTTTGTGATAATATAAATATTTTTCAATGAATAGAAGGAGTTTTATTGAAAACAGTGCTCCCGATTTGTATTTATTAAGGATTGTTTACCATCATTTGTCAAAATGGCAGTGTTCTGGGCAGAAATGGGGGTGGCCTGCCGCCTATTTAGAAATCAATAAACTTCCTTGTTTACATGAAATCGATATACCAAATTGTTTAAATGTGTATTCGATATATAGAAGAAAACTTGGCGTGATTGGTTTCTTTGTTTTATTGTTTTTAGATGTTTGAAACTCTACTGTACATTTTTTTAATTACATGTAGCTCACCTGGCCTTTAGGCCATGTGAGCTATTGCCATCACTTTCTGTCCATCGTCTGTCCGTCAACATTTCACATTTTAATCTTCTCCTCAGAAACCACTGGGCCAATTGCAACCAAACTTTAGTGGAATGGTCCTTGGATGGCCCCCTTCCAAAATTGTGTCCGGTGATCCCGACTTCCAACCAAGATGGCCACCAAGCTAAAAATAGAAAAAAGGGGGGATGAAATTTTAATTGTCCATTGCTGCTTTAGTATAAGTCAAAATGAGCAAACATGTATTCCGGGTTATTCTGTGAAATTTTTCTTTCAGCCGATTTATACTGATTATGCAAATTAGGCATATTTTGATAAAAGATCACATTTAAATCTTCTCCTCTGAAACCGCTGAACCAAATTAAACCAAACCTGGCAGGGATGGTCCCTGGGTGTGTCCCTTTCAAAAATTTGTCTGACAGTCCCACCCTCCATTCAAGATGGCTGCTGTTACTAAAAATAGAAATTTCTTCAATTGTCCATTGCTGCTTTAGTATGTCAAAATGAGCTCAAATTTTAACTGCAACTACATGGCAAGGAGTAGTTTAACATTTGTTCCGGGTTTTTTTTGGGAAATTTTTCTTTCAGCCGATTTATACCGATTATGCAAATTAGGCATATTTTGATAAAAGATCACATTTAAATCTTCTCCTCTGAAACCGCTGAACCAAATTAAACCAAACCTGGCAGGGATGGTCCCTGGGTGTGTCCCTTTCAAAATTGTGTCCGACAGCCCCGCCCTCCATTCAAGATGGCTGCTGTTACTAAAAATAGAAATGTCTTCAATTGTCCATTGCTGCTTTAGTATAAGTCATAATGAGCTCAAATTTTAACTGCAGCTACATGGCAAGGAGTAGTTTAACATATATTCCATTTTTTTCTGTGAAATTTTTCTGTCAGCCGATTTATACCGATTATGCAAATTAGGTATATTTTGATAAAAGACCACATTTAAATTTATCTTCTCCTCTGAAACCGCTGAGCCAAATTAAAGCAAATTTGGCTTGAGTGGCCCCCTTTCAATATTGTGTCCGACAGCCCCACCCTCCATTCAAGATGGCTGCTATTACTAAGCATAGACATTTCTTCAATTGTCCATTGCTGCTTTAGTATAAGTCAAAATGAGCTCAAATTTTAACTGCAGCTACATGGCAATGAGTAGTTTAACATATATTCTGGGTTTTTTGTGAGATTTTTTCAACCATTTTATTCCGTTTAGGAATATTATGAGATAAAAATCACATCTAAATCTTTTGCTCAGAAATTTTAGTTGAAATGATCTTTGGGTGGCCCACTTTGAAAATTATGTGTAGCACCCCCATTTTCTATTAACTTTAGATGTCAAATTGAAAACCAGGTGAGCGATTACAGGCTCCTGGGAGCCTCTAGTTTTACATGTATGAGGGGTAATACTGAAAAAAATTAAAAAAAACTTTTCCATTGAACCTATATCGGCAAATCCAAGGATTGTTTTGTGTAGTGTAGTATGTAGATGATGTATAACACGAACTTTGGTGTAAATGGTTGATTTTCCTACGAATTCTCAAGGCATTTCAAAATGAATGAATGAATTTTTGGTGTTGTAGCATAAAACCTAGCCACACGAGATTAAACGAGAAAATATGAGATTTGTATCCTTTCTACTATATAAATCCTTGAAAATCATTAAATTCATATGCTTATTATTAAATATACAAACCCCATAGATTTTTGGGTGGGGGTGCCATAAAGAACTCTTACCGGAAGATCGTCTATCAATAGGAGCTACGAACCCCTGTGGGCCAAGGGGCTGTTGTGGTCGCGATCGTATGATAGGATTTACAACTACCTATTATGTAATCTCGTTGAGATTAGGATTTCGAAGAAATTTTCGGTCAGTTTCTACGTCCTAATCTCGTTTCAAGGCATATCAAAGGTATTCTGGAAATTTAAAATTTGACCCCTCGGTGAATTCCGATGGATATTTTGGCATGGACGGATTGTGTCAGATCAAGTGCAGGTAAGATTTTATATATAGACATATTTTCTAGTTCAAATTTGCAAAAATATTGATATTGCCTTACCTTTTATAAAAATCGTCACATATTTTGTTACAGTCTGTTTCTAGATTAAAAGTTGATGTCAAATATTTATTGTATATATGCAAGCATATCCTTTATGGGCTGTTGATTGGTTTTTATAAAATATTTATAACAACATAAAAAAAGTCCAAGCCGTGTATATGGGATTTTTAAATTATAATAAAATATTTGACATCAACATCTTGAATCTAGAAACAGGCTGTAACAAAATCCGTGACGATTTTGATTACGTTGTGTAGTTAATGAGTTCACTAAAATGGCGGACAGTTTGAAGTGGATATTGGGTTATTTTATCTGATAGATGCTGTAAAAGGTAAGGAAATATCAATATTTTTGCAGATTTTAGCTAGAAAATATGTCTATTTATCCCCGGTTTGAAAATTATAACAACTTTTGATTGCTTAAAACCCCGGTTATGAAAAACCCATATTCCCGGGTGTTGCTAGGCCATATTACCGGGTGTAACTAGCCATTTAACCAATCAAATGTTGTTATAATTTTCAAAAAGGGGATAATATGACGTTAAAGCTCGCGATGTTGCGCTCCAAAATCAAATTTAGTTAATTTTGGCTATATATTGAATATAAAGCTGTTACTTTGATCAACTGTAGGGTTCTACCAAAGGTAGTACCCTACACCAGGTAAAAACACTCGAAACTTTCATATTTCCAGCCAATCGCCCTAAGTCGATCCAGTCTCAAAATGAATGAGTGATTGTTGCTTAACGCCAATTCAGCAATTGTTCAGCTATATCATATGGCAAGAACAAGTTAATCATCAATGAGATGATGACAAGGTCCGCTTTGTTCTAGACCAACACACTGAGTTGGATTTTTATAGCTCACTGAAACAATAGTCCGCGGGTAGACTTGTCACTCCACTCTGACACATTATTCTGATTCTGAGTCTTTGCTCTTTCTCCTTAATGCTGCATATGTTTATGTACATGTTATGATCGTAAAATAACTTAAAACGATCTCACAAAATATGAGCTTAAGATGTTATCTTTATATCAGTAAATGTCTAGCCTATTCAGATTTGCATATCATTGACATTATGGCAGTTTGATCTGACCATTTTTAAGAATTTATTGCCCTCAATGGTCTATATTTCCTCAAAGAGTTTATAGGCTACTATATTTCAAATGGGATTACAAGCCATCTTTGTTTAAGATGAAGAATGTTGGTGAGGGGAGATATTTGTTTTTGTGTCAAAAATATCCTTTAATTTCATTTCAGGCTTTTGTTACAAGATGGCAGAGAGTCAAGATGATCTGGAGAAGATTTTACAAATAGCCGAAGAATTAATCTGCATTATGGACAATGAAAAGATTGAGAAAAAAATACTTGAGGACTGTATAAGAGAATGGCAAAAAATAGTAGAAATAAGAGAATTCCAAAAAATACAGACCAAAAATATTATTCAAGGTACTTGTGGACATATAATGATTGTGTCGCTATACTCTCCAAATTTAAAAAGTGATTGTTGTTTAATGCCAAATGTGCAATATTTCAGCTACATCAATTTTATGTCTTTGGTTTTACCTGACCGTGGCTTGAACCCACTATTCGAGGCAAGCACAAAATTAATTATTTACACCATCAATGCTGTTATTGTAGTCTGATGACATATTGTTTTTTTTTATATGCACAAAAAAATGCAGTTGGCGAGTCAAATATAGGCAATAGGGATTTACCAGTGAATTTCAATTAAAAAGCTGATATATATGAAATAATTCGTTGTATTGACATCACAGTACATATTTTTATATGTCGTCACAATTTCAAAACCTTGGTGTGTTGCAAACGATGATATATGTTTTTAACATTTCAACAGTCACAAACAACATAAAATTCTATATAGTGTATTCTAACATGACATCCTTCTTTCGCTTTGTAAAGAAACAAGTGATTTATCGATTGGGTATAATCTCATTAGCACATGCGCCGGTACATGTGACTGACTTTCCCGTCGTAAATGTACATGTTGATGAATTATTGGCTGCTCGAATTTGGCAGCATAAATTGTGTGCGACATTGTCCGCAAACGTAAATTTAAAATTAACGTCTACCGTATTTGTATTCTTAGACATATCAGAATCGAAATAAATCATGGAAGCCAGAATGTGTTTTGAGTTTGAACATGGGTTCAGTTGGTGGATATTAGTAAATTATTTCTTATATAAACAATATAACTAATCCCTGAATTTTCGAGGTTATCAAAAATATTTCACCTGTGATTGAAATGGTTACATGGTTAAGCACATTCTGTCCCTTGTGAAATATATTTTGATAATCAAATATTATGTGGATTACTGGGATACTTATTTTCAGTTCTTTTTTGCAACTTGAAGATAAATTTTGCATTTCATTGGACAAATCCTTATTTCATGATAATTGGAGATACATGTAGTTAAAATATTATTTTAATTTTTAATTTTTTGAGAAATGCTAATGGCACAGAAGTGAGAACAAACAGATTTCAAAATTCACTCTTGGTGAATCATAAGAGAAAACAATTTCAGAAAGATTTAAAACTATTGCAACTGTTTTTTCCCCCCATTAAATATGATTAGTTTATAATGTAACCATTTTTTGAGGGGTCTGCAGTCATATGGTACTTTTGTATATAGATTTCCATCCACTGTACCTATGCATGAAATCAGTGCTCATCACCACTAATGTTGTAAATTGAATGCTGGTTCCAAAGAATTTCTCCTATTGCAAACTATATTTAACTTTCTTTTTTTTTTGTCAAGATTGAAAATAAAATTACTTATGTTGAATATTTCGAGATAATATTAACAAACAAAACAAAAAACCCCAAAACATGTTTGTTTAAAATGATTTTATTTGAAACTTTCAGATATTATTGAAATGGAGTCAGTTGCAGAGGGAGACTACAGGAAAACAGAAGCAGCTTCTGAACAGATACATCACGAGGGAAGAAGTTTAGAACAGATTGCTTCACAAAAGAAGGAAGAATTATCAGCAGTCCACTCAGAATGTACTAAACTACAACAAAATCTAGACTCATGTCAACAGGAAGCACAAAGACTTGAGTTTGAAAAACAAGAAATGGAGAAACAGAAAAAAATATCTATACCAAAAACAAGGTATATAATAATAATTTAATTTGATTTGAATACTGCAGTCTGATTGGTTGATCCGCCTGGAGCAACATTTGTTATACATGATAACCTGTGGTGGTATTGTGGCGTCACGAACGACTAATTCAAATAGTCCCATGAAATAACCAAAATTAAAATCGAGGAATCATTAAATTTTGTTGTAAAAATTTAATTATAAGGAATAGTTAAAATTTTATATCGTATAATGTTAAAAAATTTAAAATATTCCTTAAATATTATGTAGAATGTGGTGATATACTGGATTTTTCGTAGAAAGAAATGCATTTCACATGTGAAATAAATTTTTCTTGTGCCGCAATCAATGTTAACATAATGATCATTGTGCACACTAGTGGAGCAGGATTTGCTAGTCTATTGAAGCTGCAGCATTCAACCTCAGTATTTAGTTGAGTTCATGTTGTTCAATCATTAGTTTTCTGTGCAGTGTTTAGTAGACCATTGTTTGTCTTTGGCCATTGTATTGTCTGTCCTTCATTTATGGCTTCTATCTAAATCTGACCGACTAACCCTTTGGTATTTTCAAACTTTTGTCTATTGATAGAGGGTTGCTGCTAATAAGGAAGCTACTGATCCAAGGGTTCCTATTGGTTAAGTTGAAGTTTTCACTTTGAAAGCTTTACGGACGCCACAATGACTTGGTTAACTGTTACGGAATATCTGTGTTAAAAGTGATCATGCACTTGTAGTTAGCACTTCCCGGTCCTTTCCTCATTCATGACTTATCACCAGATTTGTAACAAGAGTAACACGAGGGGCGTCACTAGTGGAACGGAAACTGCTCACCCTTCCGGAGCACCTGAGTTCACCCCGGGTTTTTAGTGGGGTTCATGTTTATCAATTTTTAGTTTTCTGTATAGTGATTTGTAGATCGTCATTTTTCTTTTGGCCATTGTGTCATCTGTGAGTCTATTTCTGTGATTTATATATTCTGATTACCTCTTATCTTCAAACTCTTCTTGCATTCATTTGATTGGTTGATTAATTGTTTATCGTCACATGAGCAGTATTTCAGATACATGCATGACTAGAAAACATTAACAAACAATAAATCTTGAAGTTAAGCATAGCGTCCACGTGATGTCCCGAAGTGTGGAAATTTAGATCGTCACTAAATTGCCCCCCCTCAGCAGAGGCCACCCCTCTTATAAGACCACTTATTAAATAGCCTTATAAGAGGAAGACTACTGTATCTCAGGAAAACTTGTGAGATTTCCTGGAATACGTGCAGCGTATAATCTTATAAAGTTTTGTATAACTTTTGTGGTTTCTTTTCAGACATGATATTACTTTGTACAAGTTGATAACCAACCTTCAATGGCAGTTAGACACTCCACCTAATGAAATTAGAGGATGTATCCTTATCTTTATACATAAGAAGAACAAAACTTTTAACAGTGAAACATGTCTTGAGAGACCTCTCTTATGAAAGACCACCCTCTTTGTGAGACCACTTGATAATGTCACAACTCTTAAGGTTGTAAGTTCTAGTAAAACCTCTGTATATACCTGTGGCCTAGGTGGCCAAGGGGTTGAGGTTGTGATTTTGTTTTGTTTCAATTTACCTCCGAATATCGAATCTTTTCTTTGGAAAAAGTTTCTCATTTTTCCTTTTAAAAAAAAAAGACATTATATTTTCCCAATACGGTTGTTTCGAATTATGTCAATTCCGACCACGTTCCGTCTTTTTCTTGTCTTGACGTTTGAACAAATCGGCAGGGGACTTCCGGTGTTTACGCTATTACTGCAGTCAAGGAAATTGGCACCGGACCGCGTCCGATAAATTTCCCGGCGGTCCGGTAGTTTTCGTTAACTCACCGGACCGACTGTCCGGTAAATTGTTTAGTCAGCCGCTGCCTTTAAGAATAGATAAATTGAGGTTCTCGGTAAATTCAACTTAAAAATATTTCTAATTCTCTTTTATTTGTTATTTTTAGATCAAGAAAAATCTAAAATAAATAACACATATCGTAATTGATAATCACGAGTTTTGGTAAAGACACTTAACTATTTACGACAGTTATTGTCGTAATATGTTGATGTCGTAAAATATTTCGTGTGACTACAGTGATCGTGGTATTTCGGAAAAATATTATTCTCCAGAGTTTTCTTCATTAACAATCGTTGTTAATTCGGAACATTTTATCACTTCAAAACACGAGAGAAACAGTATGAAAAAGACAGAGAACGTTATTGATTCTTGGAAGCAGGACCGACCCTGGCTTCATCACAACGTTGGAACAAAATGTTATGGTCTGCAACTGGTGCATTGAAGCCAATGGACCAAAAGAGCTATATATATATTATTTTGTAATTCTAAATTCTGGTTTCTAATTGTATTGTATACTTTTTCTGGTAGCATAGAGCTATTATTTTATTCTATTTTTTTTTTTTACATACAATGTATAAGGATTCATTTGTTTAGATAGAATGAATATTTCATTTAGTAATTTTTAATGTCACAAATAGTTTTGTAATTTTAGAGTGGAAATATACTTTAATGAATATGATCATGCTGTATACAATAATATATTTATGGACATAGTGTCAAAGTAAAAGTTGTCATCCCACTTGGACACATTATACTGATTCAGAGCCAACCAGTCTTTGCTCTTTCTCCTTAATGCTGCGTACTTAACAGAGAGGGTGCATATCATTGCTCCGACAGCCCGTTATTCTGACGGCCCATTATTTCGACGACCCATTATTCCAACGGCCCAATTTTTCCGACAATGCAAAATAGAACTCAATCCACAAATCCATGGTTTAACCAGGTGTATCCAACAGGATGGTCCGTCAGTCAGGCTAATCTTGACGGACCATGGCCTAGACAGAATGTTCTGGAAAGGAAAAGGAGCTTTTATCCTAGGCTGTACATCCCCGCTCAAGGCAATTATGATCAACCGACCTGGTATGGGGAAAGTTAAAAATTGAAGAAAAGAGGAGTGAAGGAAAAAAGTGTGAACCGGGAGAAGCATGAGAAAGACAAAATGATGGAAGCGAGGAGAGTTAAGAATTGAAGAAGGACGTATATAGTAGAAAAGGAGAGAAAGGGAGCACAATGTACATGCAGAAGAATGGAAAAAGCTCCGAAGATAGGGAGACAGTTCCCTTGTTCAGGTCAATAAATACATCGATCACTTCTGTTGAAGCACGATTGGTAACCAACATAAGCGGCTAATAGAACGCCTTCCATATGCATTATGCCGCTTCCACACACGTTCATTTATTCTGCGTTCCCACGTACGTTTAATGCGAATTGAATGTGCATCCAACACGGTTAATGCCTTTACACGTACGTCAAAACATTTGCGATTTCCATTATTTACGTGAAAATATTTACATTTTCTCTACATGCAAAAAATAGTATTATTAGTCGTAACTTATGCCAACTGAAAACTCCTTGTCATAGGTGTGAAGCGTTTAGAGCATGCGATGCGCATTCAATGGGCATTAAATGTACATGTGAAGGAGGCATTCATCGGTTTACAATGTATCTAAAACGTATTAGAAAACGCAATACGGTTGAACAGCATAATGCAGTGTCTCTCCGGTCACAAATTGTGGGAGTCGAGACGTGATACTCCCGACAACAACCGAATTTTTTTTAAATTAAATCTTTATTATTTAATTTTAGCCCCCCCCCCCCCCCCCCCTCCTGGAGTTTATGGAAATTTTTTATTGTATTAATCATAATGTACGGTAATGGCATTTTTTTTTTCTCCAGATCCAGGATCAAACTAGACTAGCTTACTCGCAATGGTTACCTCCGCCCTCGTATCCTAAATGCAACCGTTAATGTCAGAACAAACCTTTATAATTATTTCATGCACATCTACATATGGTGTACTCCTTTGTGTAAAGTTTAATAAAAAAAATACTTTGGACGGTTTTGAATGGTTACAAGGTTTATGGACGTGCGGGGACTGGGATTTCCGTCCGGACAGATTTTTTTTTTCGGTAAAAATCAGGGCAAGAAATTACCCCCCCCTCCAATAATTTTTGTGGCGTAACGGTGGCGGTGTAAACTTTTCATGATTAAATCCAAAATGTAGCAGTGTTAGACCATCCGAAATTGGTACTGATATTTCTCATGTCGTCATGATGTAAGGAATCTGCTAGCACCATGAAATTTGACTTTGACCCCATATTTACCCTTTAGTTTAATACAGAAAGAATCCGCCCAGTGAGTATAAAGATTAAAGTCAGTCTTCCGTTAGGTATAGAAGAAAAACAACAGGTTTTAAGATAATTATACTACTTTTAACCATTTTTGACGGAATAATGGGTTGTCGGAGAAATGGGCTGTCGGAGCAATGGGATGTCGGAATAATGGGCCATCGGAGCAATGGGCTGTCGGAATAATGACCTGACCCCAACAGAGAAGCAAAAAATACCAATTGTATAGTCTTTGGTCTGACCAGACTGGAGCACGAACCCACGAGCACTTGCACGCTAACCTTTACGCCGCTGTCTAATTGTAGATATTACTGTTTGTGTGATTGTAAGTTTAATGCAATCAATATGTGACACTTAAAAAAAATCATTATTTTATTGTCGGTCCTGTAAAATCTAGTTCGGTCCTGTAATTCCTCACAGTTCACAGGACCGAATGTCCTGTGGATTCAAATTCCTAATTTCCTTGACTGTTACTGTGACATCAGCATATCAGTCGTAGATGCGGTAGATTATAAGTAATTGTAATATGGAGATGCCAAGGAAACCGCTGAATAAATACTGGTGTTCTGTACCCCACTATCTGTCTGATATCAGAAATAGTCTAACCTGCCTTACCGGTCACCTCTGTCTAACGGTCACTTTAAGACCCGCCCAACTAATATTACTATATAATTTAACTCTTTTCAACGGTCACCTATTTCATGCGTGAATTGTGAGATCGTCTTCTAATAACAGCCATTTTGGACATCTTATCACATGACATAATGTGTACGATCGATCACGTGATAAGGTTACTTTTAAGATAATAAATAATCGCCGAAGGGAAATACAACTAATTGAGTTGGTAATTTAAATGTTGAATAAACATATATAAAAAGGGATCCTAATAAACAATTGAATAGGTGTAAACAGTGTTCATTGAGGCTCATTAAAATAATCTTTATGAAAACAAGTGCAATAAAAGTTTGTCGGAGACCAGATGTTTCAAAGCCGTATTTTAACGTTAATTTATAAACATGAAGCTATTAAAAAATGCAAAGTGGGAAAAGTGGCTGTTAAGTATTTTGAAAGTGATTTTGTTGAAAAGTAATACATTACGGTTTTTAAAGAAACTTTAATTTCGTTCAATAACAAACAACAATGACCCATTGGAAAGTGAACGAAATCCGACTCTGTGCTATGAGAAATGTTGACCAAACTTTTTGTCTGAAGCTACTTTCAGCAGAACGAACTTTTGATTTATTATTTTCTCATTTCTGTTGCATAAAATCCTAGTTCTCGTATTTAATATGTTCATATATGCGAAGGTTGGCCATTCAAAATTTGTTGAAATGCACGGGGACGCTTCAGATTTTTATCGATCCGCATTGGTATTTTAAACTCGACACCGGGTTAATATTACGATCTATCGAACTGTTTATTTACATAGACAAATGTATGTGTAAACGTTAATGCATATGCATTTAAAAAATAAACTTTGAACTACATTATTCAACATAACTTATGTTCAATTACATCCATAAATACATATACAAAATGTATCACGTGAAAGTGCTTCGCAATCCATTTGATGACAACTTTGGTCCATTTTTACTGAACCTCTTTTAAGAGGTCACCTCTCTTGAGAGGTCACTTTTGACATTCCCCATGAGTGACAGCCTAAGACAGGTTTGACTGTATATAAATAAAGGCAGATCGTTTTCCTTTGATGATGCTGACAGCCGCAAATAAAGAAAGAAAACAAATTTAATTTTAAAGAAGTATTTGTCTCTGCATTGAAGTCTTTGATACAAATAAAATAATTTAATTGATATCTGTCTTTTACAGAAAATGTTAAGATTTTTTTATGTTGAGGATCGAACGTTAAAACGACACATATCGATTGGAGTTTTTGTTGTGTACATTGACACTGGAAGTTCAGTGCCAGGAGTTCCATCGAAATCACGTGATCTGGCAGACGAAAATAAAAAAAAATTGACGGAATGGAAACGATTCGAAACAACCGTATTAGACTAGTATTTTCCCATAATGGTAGATCAGTATATTCCGTGTTTAAGATTCACGTTGTTATTTTGATGTTGTAAAATCGCTTTTGTGACCCTGACAAATTGCAGAGCTGTTTGCATTATTAATGCAGTTTCAAATTCGTTGGAGCGCAGATACAATGTAAGATGTGATCGTAATTTTACCGCGTAATGGATGTTTCTTTACCCCTTTTCTTCAATATACTCATTTATCAGGAAATTTCACACAATTCTAAATACTACGTCATTGATCGACCTTTTTTAAAGGTGCTAAAGGTCTCCCAAAAAATTATAAATGATATGGACCTATATGTGTAAATAAAGTTGATATACTGTGAAATCATTATTAATCGTGGGGTTCTAATTTTCGCTGAATTCGTGGTCCACTTAAACCACGAAAATAAAAATCTAACGAAATACAATTTTCCCATTGATTGTTGCCTTTAATGTTTGAAAACCACGAATTCAAGAACCCATGGATCAATGCATTTTGTAGAAACAACACAAAAAACTTTCAAAGTATGTCGAGTTGTGCATTACTGTGGTTGTTTTCTGTTGATGCCGTCTCCTGTATATTTACTTTGTATCCAGTACAATTATGAAATTTCCCAATATTCAAATAATGCTGCTAATTTTCTCAAAATAAAAGGGTAGAGGTAGTTTTTAATAAAAAAATTAAAAAAAAGTAACAAAAACACTGGCCTACACCACTGACAAGTGTTAAGGTTTCAAGACACTTACCCAAGGTTGTGGTTTCAAAGGTTAGTTCTGTATAACTGCCCAGGCTTTCTGGCCCAGTAATTATGGAAGTAATGATATAGCTGGAAAATGTTAATCATCCAGGTGAACTTTAAACAAATCTGTTAATGCCTGTTCCAAACTAAACTTGAAGGAAAGATTTTAGCAGCAACATTTTCATTGGTTCGAAACTGCTGTAAGTTCACCTCAATGCAAGGTTAAATTGAGTTGTGTCACATGTTAACAGATCATAATGAATCTAACATAATATTCAGGTAGATTTTTTTTACTCGATGGTCGTAATGAAAAAAACAATGTCCTTAACACATTAAAGATGTTTATGGCAATACAGAAGTGAAGCCTTTCTCCTTCAACACAGCACAGACCTCTAGATATGACATCTGCAACTCATTATGGCAAAAGATAGAGGAAGACAGTGAAGTTTGGTGAACAAATGACTTTCGACTAATGTTTCGACACTTTAACATAGGGCACTATTATGTCTTACATATACACACCTATCCTTTTCACTTTTAAAGTACCGATTGTTGTAGATGTGTATACACACCTATCCTTTTCACTTTTAAAGGTTTATTGTTGTAGATGTGTATATGCTTTCTGAATTCTTGTGTATAATAACTATGTGCCCAACCTGGTCAAAAGTCTCTGAGTAAACAAATGGGTGGGTTTTTGGTGTTTAATGCCACTTTCAACAATATTTCAGTTATATTGTGGCCGTCAGTTTTATTGGCGGAGGAAACTGGAGGACCCGGAGAAAACCACTGACCTGCCATAAGTCAGTGAAAAACACATAATGTCAATCGAGTACGCCTCACCATGAGCAGGATTCAAACTCACAACGTGAGTGGTGATAATAGACACTGAGTGCATAGGTAGTTGTGTATCAAACCACCATAAGATCACGACCACAACAGCCCCCTGAGTAAACAAAAGTGAGCATTATACACTAATATTCATTTTAATCATTTAGATTAGATCTACATAATTGATTAGCATATACTGTAGGTAGAGATGCTACATATATATAATATAAAACATTCAGATGAGTCAGTAGTGCTCACTTGGAGTAAAACAAAATGTGAAAAACTTAACAGATACCAAGCGATACTAAAACTTCATTTAGCCAAGTAAGCTTCATTTTTTTTTTTATAAAATTGGACGGAATGTATCAGTTTACAAATTGTCTTTACATGTATATAAACATTGACAAATTACTATGTATATACATTGACAAATTACTATGCACAAATATATATTTTTCTCTAACAAACACGACTTGTGTATTTTCACAAGTGAAATAGCATGTCATAAACAAAATGTACCTTCTGAAAGTTTTCTAATTGTAATATCTAATAGTAAGTTTTTCTATCACCAACTTCCATTCAGTTTTTATTTATTTTCACTATCAAACGTCAATTCCAGATGAATGTTTCATAAATATGAAAGTTCACATTTATTTCCAATATCACACTTGCACTTTCCAGATGAACATTTCAAAATTTAAATTAATTTTCATTATCACTCTTCCCAGATAAATATTTCAGATTTTGAAGATTTACATATATTTTCAGTATCACACTTGTACCTCCCAGATGAATATTTCAGAATGTGACACAGTCAATAAGTATTTACAATCTGGTGAGAATTTAACAAAATTAATTGAGTCACTGTGACCTACAAAATCCTGGAAACTCCCTTCATAGTAGTCCATTAATTTGATCACACGTTCTGAAATATAAAGAATGTCAATTGTAAAAAATGTATTATAGAATATGTAAATAAAGAAAGAAAAAAACTTGATTGTTGTTTAATGTCGATGAGCAGTATTTAAACTAGAGTGAAACCTGTTTAAACCAAACCTCCTAGGGACCAACATTTGTGTTTGGAAAGACAGGTGTTTGCTTTATACAGGTTAAATTTACAAATATTTCCTACAAATGATGCTTTATTTAAAGTTTGGTTTATACAGGATTCTGGTTTATTCAGGGTTTGGTTTAGACAGGATTCTGGTTTATTCAGGGTTTGGTTTATACAGGATTCTGGTTTATTCAGGGTTTGGTTTATACAGGATTCTGGTTTATTCAGGGTTTGGTTTAGACAGGATTCTGGTTTATTCAGGGTTTGGTTTATACAGGATTCTGGTTTATTCAGGGTTTGGTTTATACAGGATTCTGGTTTATTCAGGGTTTGGTTTAGACAGGTTTATACAGGATTCTGGTTTATTCAGGGTTTGGTTTAGACAGGTTTATACAGGATTCTGGTTTATTCAGGGTTTGGTTTATACAGGGTTCTGGTTTATTCAGGGTTTGGTTTAGACAGGTTTATACAGGATTCTGGTTTATTCAGGGTTTGGTTTAGACAGGTTTCACCGTATATTCATAATGAGAGTAAGTTAACAAAAGAAAGAAAAAAAAATCATGGAGATAAAAGGTTACTTACACCTTTTGAAGGATTTTTTTTATTGCCACAAGGGGAGATCATTGATAGAGTATGAAAATTTTGTCTTGCAACTGGCCACCAACAATCCCTCCTCACAAACTATTTATTCACAAGATCAGGGACCATAAAAGTCTGCCAACGTCGATTTTGGACTGCAGCACTTTCCATTCTGGAGTTATGCCTCTTGAGTTACAAAGGCTTTATTTCAAAAACTTAAGTACCCGTAAATCATTTGAAATGTATTAAACAATGTTTTTGACCACAATAAACAGGTCAAGTTCTGAATTTGGTTATTATTCCATTATGATTCCAGAGTTATGCCCCAAATTGACAGTTGGCAAATTTGTATCTTCCATACTCTAAATTTATTTTCCCTTTTTCAAATTTTTACACATTGTTTTTTACCACAATGTGGTCAAGCAAAATTTTGCTACTATTCATTTTAAGGTTTCAGAGTGATGTCCCTTACTTCAAAAATGGCAAATGTCTGGTTTATACAGGTCCAGTTCAATTTTTGCTTCCTTTTAGAGTTGGCGAGTTATTATGCCCCTATTCACTTTAGCAGGAATGAGTGGAATTCATATGCTATGAACACATTCTTCCATTTTTCATAGTTTTAGCTCACTGAAACAGCAGTCTGCAGGTAGACATGTTGCTACACATTATCCTGATTCTTAGCAAAATATTCTGTGCTCTTATTACTTTATAATACGAGTGCTTATCAACAAATGAACAATTTTTAGCTATATGTTATAGTTGATGAGATGATGATAATGTCTGCTTTATAATGGTCAAACACGCTTAATTTGGTTTTAATAGTGCTAGGTCAATCAAACAAAAGACCGCGGGTAGATATGTCGCTCCACTCGGACACATTATCCTGATTCTTAGCAAAATATTCTTTGCTCTTATTCCTTAATGGGGTGCTTAGCAAAGAAGCAAAAGCAAAATAATACCCATTTTATAGTCTTTAGTTTGACTGGGGATTAAACCCACATTTGTTATACCACCGATGTGGTTTAGATATAAATTCACAATATATAACATTTTTGGTTTGTTTCTTAATTGTTTTATGCTATGTTTGTCAATGTATCTTAATTCACTTTAACAGAATGTGCTCTCATCTTGCACCATAAGAAAAAAAAATCCCAAAATAAAACATACCATTTGCTCCAAGAGATACAAGTGCTGTAGACTGGGCTAAGTCCATACATGTAGACCAGTGTGTCAGTGCTTGTGTTCTTATAACCTGTTTAAAAAGAGAAAATATAATAATTTAAACCTGATTTCAGAATTTTTTCAGCCATTTTGATTCTTTGTTTGTGGTTTAGTTTTTGTCTTGTGAGATTGTCAGTATGATTTATTGATTGTTATTTAATGTAAAGTCAGCAATATTTCATCAATAATTATGATAACAAGTTTACAATCAATGTGGGGGGGGGGGGGGGGGGGGATAAACCAGGTAATGGGATCGGAAATCATTTGTTTGATGAAAATATCAGTCTAACTCCACAGTGTAGAACATAGTACAAGTCAAATATAACCTTCAGGTCAAGTCAGCAGCAATAATAATACACTATATAAATGTATCTTCATTGTGTCTTAAGTTGATGAGACAGGTGATTTTACTTCAAAGCAGTAGAGTATACTGGGTAAAACCTTTTAAAAAAGTTTTTTTGACTTTATTTCCTGACCAACCCAACAAAATCTATCCTGCCCAAAAATTATCGGTGTTATAGAAAAACATTTTGCCTTGTTTAACATGTTTGTCATTTTGTCCATGACTTACAGCAGGTCTGTGGTTTTCTCTGGGTACTCCGTCAATAAAACTGGCCGCCACCATATAGCTAAAATATTGATGAAAGTAGTGATAAACACCATAACCCTATTTAGTATGTTTTTTTTAATACCATTTTTGTCTACCAACTTGCCCACTATTCAAATTGTGAGTCGGGCAACAACAAACCAAGGATGGCCTTAATAAGCTAAAAGCTATAGTGAATGATACAAATGTTTACTCAGAGGTAGCTGTTACTACTTATTCAGGATCTAGTAAACAACATTCAATACAACAATTTTATTGATTGATATATTGTGATTAATGCCACTTTCAGCTATATCATGGCGGCCAGTTTTAGTGGTGGAAGGTGCCGGGAGAGAACCACCGACCATGGGCAAGCAACTGGTAAACTTTATCACTTGCGGCTGTGAGTCCAATGCACCTTTTTTTGTAATTTACAAAGCCGGGCGCGAACCCACGCCATATTGGTGATAGGTAGTTAGATTACCTAACAACTCATTGAACCACCCAGGCCCTCGCAACAATTGCCAAAAAAAGAAGAAGAGAATATCAGTAAACTAGTTGAGCTTTAAAGGCTTTATCACTTACATATTGTAACCTGGCTTTAGTGCAAGCATGATCTGATGTTCATGTGATGAAACATGTTTGAAAACAAAAGTAATACATAAATTATTTGTCCTACTAAACTACTATTACCTTTCTATCTGATAAGCTGTAATACTGTATACATTTCTCCATGCCATAACCAACATACACAATAATATCTGGTTCTTCAGGAGAAAACTTAGCTAGGCTTGGTGGTAGATGATTGTATATAGCCTACAAGTATAATTAGAACCTTGACCTGGGTGGTAATCCTGTACGAAAGGAGAAAACTTAGCTAGGCTTGGTGGTAGATGATTGTATATAGCCTACAAGTATAATTAGAACCTTGACCTGGGTGGTAATCCTGTACGAAAGGAGAAAACTTAGCTAGGCTTGGTGGTAGATGATTATATATAGCCTACAAGTATAATTAGAACCTTGACCTGAGTGGTAATCCTGTACGAAAGGAGAAAACTTAGCTAGGCTTGGTGGTAGATGATTGTATATAGCCTACAAATATAATTAGAACCTTGACCTGGGTGGTAATCCTGTACGAAGGGAGAAAACTTAGCTAGGCTTGGTGGTAGATGATTGTATATAGCCTACAAGTATAATTAGAACCTTGACCTGGGTGGTAATCCTGTACGAAAGGAGAAAACTTAGCTAGGCTTGGTGGTAGATGATTGTATATAGCCTACAAGTATAATTAGAACCTTGACCTGGGTGGTAATCCTGTACGAAAGGAGAAAACTTAGCTAGGCTTGGTGGTAGATGATTATATATAGCCTACAAGTATAATTAGAACCTTGACCTGGGTGGTAATCCTGTACGAAAGGAGAAAACTTAGCTAGGCTTGGTGGTAGATGATTGTATATAGCCTACAAATATAATTAGAACCTTGACCTGGGTGGTAATCCTGTACGAAAGGAGAAAACTTAGCTAGGCTTGGTGGTAGATGATTGTATATAGCCTACAAATATAATTAGAACCTTGACCTGGGTGGTAATCCTGTACGAAAGGAGAAAACTTAGCTAGGCTTGGTGGTAGATGATTGTATATAGCCTACAAGTATAATTAGAACCTTGACTGGGTGGTAATCCTGTACGAAAGGAGAAAACTTAGCTAGGCTTGGTGGTAGATGATTGTATATAGCCTACAAGTATAATTAGAACCTTGACCTGGGTGGTAATCCTGTACGAAAGGAGAAAACTTAGCTAGGCTTGGTGGTAGATGATTATATATAGCCTACAAGTATAATTAGAACCTTGACCTGGGTGGTAATCCTGTACGAAAGGAGAAAACTTAGTTAGGCTTGGTGGTAGATGATTGTATATAGCCTACAAGTATAATTAGAACCTTGACCTGGGTGGTAATCCTGTACGAAAGGAGAAAACTTAGCTAGGCTTGGTGGTAGATGATTATATATAGCCTACAAGTATAAGATGGGAACCTTGACCTGGGTGGTAATCCTGTACGAAAGGAGAAAACTTAGCTAGGCTTGGTGGTAGATGATTGTATATAGCCTACAAATATAATTAGAACCTTGACCTGGGTGGTAATCCTGTACGAAAGGAGAAAACTTAGCTAGGCTTGGTGGTAGATGATTGTATATAGCCTACAAGTATAATTAGAACCTTGACCTGGGTGGTAATCCTGTACGAAAGGAGAAAACTTAGCTAGGCTTGGTGGTAGATGATTGTATATAGCCTACAAGTATAATTAGAACCTTGACCTGGGTGGTAATCCTGTACGAAAGGAGAAAACTTAGCTAGGCTTGGTGGTAGATGATTGTATATAGCCTACAAATATAATTAGAACCTTGACCTGGGTGGTAATCCTGTACGAAAGGAGAAAACTTAGCTAGGCTTGGTGGTAGATGATTATATATAGCCTACAAGTATAATTAGAACCTTGACTGGGTGGTAATCCTGTACGGAAGGAGAAAACTTAGCTAGGCTTGGTGGTAGATGATTATATATAGCCTACAAGTATAATTAGAACCTTGACCTGGGTGGTAATCCTGTACGAAAGGAGAAAACTTAGCTAGGCTTGGTGGTAGATGATTGTATATAGCCTACAAGTATAATTAGAACCTTGACCTGGGTGGTAATCCTGTACGAAAGGAGAAAACTTAGCTAGGCTTGGTGGTAGATGATTGTATATAGCCTACAAATATAATTAGAACCTTGACCTGGGTGGTAATCCTGTACGAAAGGAGAAAACTTAGCTAGGCTTGGTGGTAGATGATTATATATAGCCTACAAGTATAATTAGAACCTTGACTGGGTGGTAATCCTGTACGGAAGGAGAAAACTTAGCTAGGCTTGGTGGTAGATGATTATATATAGCCTACAAGTATAATTAGAACCTTGACCTGGGTGGTAATCCTGTACGAAAGGAGAAAACTTAGCTAGGCTTGGTGGTAGATGATTGTATATAGCCTACAAGTATAATTAGAACCTTGACCTGGGTGGTAATCCTGTACGAAAGGAGAAAACTTAGCTAGGCTTGGTGGTAGATGATTGTATATAGTCTACAAGTATAATTAGAACCTTGACTGGGTGGCAATCCTGTACGAAAGGAGAAAACTTAACTAGGCTTGGTGGTAGATGATTATATATAGCCTACAAGTATAATTAGAACCTTGACTGGGTGGTAATCCTGTACGGAAGGAGAAAACTTAGCTAGGCTTGGTGGTAGATGATTATATATAGCCTACAAGTATAAGATGGGAACCTTGACCTGGGTGGTAATCCTGTACGAAAGGAGAAAACTTAGCTAGGCTTGGTGGTAGATGATTGTATATAGCCTACAAGTATAATTAGAACCTTGACCTGGGTGGTAATCCTGTACGAAAGGAGAAAACTTAGCTAGGCTTGGTGGTAGATGATTGTATATAGCCTACAAGTATAATTAGAACCTTGACCTGGGTGGTAATCCTGTACGAAAGGAGAAAACTTAGCTAGGCTTGGTGGTAGATGATTATATATAGCCTACAAGTATAATTAGAACCTTGACCTGGGTGGTAATCCTGTACGAAAGGAGAAAACTTAGCTAGGCTTGGTGGTAGATGATTGTATATAGCCTACAAGTATAATTAGAACCTTGACCTGGGTGGTAATCCTGTACGAAAGGAGAAAACTTAGCTAGGCTTGGTGGTAGATGATTGTATATAGCCTACAAGTATAATTAGAACCTTGACCTGGGTGGTAATCCTGTACGAAAGGAGAAAACTTAGCTAGGCTTGGTGGTAGATGATTGTATATAGCCTACAAATATAATTAGAACCTTGACCTGGGTGGTAATCCTGTACGATTTAATCCAGTGAACTCCACATTAGGGCTTATAATTGTATTCCTCAGTTCACCCAAAATTAGCAATATTTCAGCTATATCATGGACAGAACAAGTTACATTTGATGAGATGATGATGTCCACTTTGTACTAGACAAACATGCTTAGATTTTTAAACTCACTGAAACAACAATCCACTCGGACACATTATCCTGATTCTGAATATGTACCTTCTACTCTAACATCAGCTAACAAGTTTCACAAAGCGATACATGTCTCCTTAGGATTGACATATCATTGGCAGGAGATGAAAACAACTTCCAGTTACTTGTAGTCATGTACAATAAACATAGATATAATGTCATAAAAATGGCTGCCATTCTGCCATATTTTTTTTTTTTTACTTTTTGAGATAACTTCAAAATATATGAAAATTCAAACTATAAGGGAATTTTGTGTTAAAATAAGACTGAAAACATTAAAATGCAAAAAATGAATTTCCAAAATACTTGCCCAAAAGGGACATAACCTCATTATATAAAGACAGAAATTGTTATTTGTGTCATAATTACTGTAAATCATTAAAACTTGCCATCTGGGAAAATACAAATAAGGGGTTTCCCCTTTAAGAGATGAATTCAATACCTTTTGATCTTGCTTAGCTATAACAGTGCCATCTGGTGTAAATGCAGGTGCAGGGAATGTAAGCCAATCAACAAGTTCACAGAAATCTTTCGACCAATCGGCAGACCACACACTGACACGCCTATCTGCACTGGTAGCCAACCACAGTTGAGGGGCAGTGACAGAAATTTCATGTTCTTGACAGAGAGTGACATCAATATTTGTGATTGGTGCTCCTTTGTGATCTGATATCACCCTGACAGTCATTCCTGTAGTAGGACTACTGATGGCAATAAGTCCATCACTTCCTCCTGTTAGCACCATGTGACCTGAACATAAAAACAAACAAACAATGATAACACTAGATATTCTGGGTTATCTCATTAGAGATTAAATTACATAATGGGTGTTTTATGGTGATTGATTATCTAAGTAGATGGCAATCTAACTAACACACGGCCACGATGGCACTTAATATGCTTAAAATAATCATTTATATATGTATATAAAGTGCATTTATCTACTTCAATAAATCACTATTTATGATAGCTCAAAAATATATGAAAATTGTAAGCATCAGTTTTATGGTGATATGCTCTGATTATCTAAGTAGATAGATACCCAACTAACATAAGATCACGATGGCACATGATATTCTTAATATAATTATTTATAGTATATTATATATATGAAACACATTTATTTACTTCAATAAATCATTATTTATGATAACCCAAAAATATATGAAAATTCTAAGTATCAGTTGAAAAAAGAATGAAAACATTTAACTGTCAAAAATTTTCATCAAACTAGAAATACTTGCTAAAAAGGGACATAACTCTTACAGAATTGAATTGGGCAAAAACAGAATTGTGTTTATCGTCACTTTTAGCACATTTTTAATTATTTGTAACTACCTAGAATGTATAGATACTGACCAGGGAAATCCTTGGTCTCTCTGAAAACCTTAACACAAGAGCTGGGTTCAGGGGTTCCAGTCCACATCAGTAGTGTTGGCAGTAAATGACTTGTACAACATAGAATTAAAATTAAATTACATATTGAGGCACAAATTCAATTAAATAAACAAACCATCTGATGAGAAACTAATTGCAGTGACTGATACTGCATGTGGATGCATCTTCAATATCATTTCTACTTTGTCAATGTCAAACACACGCACAGTTCCATCACTATATCCTGCTGCTATCAGGGGCATAAACTTGGCATCAATCTTCTGATGGGACATCACAGGGGCAGAGTCTGTGTTACTGACAGTTGTTTTAACTATTCCATCAGGTTTAACAGGTGAAAAATCAATACATGTGCAAGCCTGAAGGTAAAAATCAATACATGTACAAGCCTGAAGGTAAAAATCAATACATGTGCAAGCCTGAAGGTAAAAATCAATACATGTGCAAGCCTGAAGGTAAAAAGATCTTATATTGAAAAACCATTAACTCGAAATACAGTGGAACCTGTCTAATCTGACACACACAGGGACCAGGGAAATGTGTCGGATTGTACAGAATGTCGGAGTACTCTGGTTTTATTTTAGTTAACAGAAATGCTTTGGGATCACATATTTTTGTCTGATGCCACAGGATGTCGGAAAACTCAGGTATTGGATTGCACAAAATCCACTTTGTTTCCTGTCTGAACTGTACGTTTATACATAACATATTTTGCCCTGTGTCTCATCTCTCTTACTTATTAGATGAGGAATGTTTTAGTAAAATACAGTGAAACCTGTCTAAACTGAACATTCATAGGACCAACTTTTGCATTCGGAATAGACAGGTGTTCAGTTTATACAGGTTAAATTAACAGAAATTTTGTGTATTGGGACTTTATAATTTGGTTTATGCAGGATTCTGGTTTATTCAGGGTTCGGTTTAAACAGGTTTCACTGTATATATGCAACAAAAAAGTTTAGTTTAGTCCACTGATAATGATATTTAAGGGGGACATGAATTTTTTTCATTCTACAATGTACCGGTAACTGAACTTCAAAATAACAATACCTGATAGATACTAAAAGGAGATAACTCATTTAACATCACATAGACGATATATTCAAATGCAACCATGTAAATCAAACCACTAGCAAGCTTCAAACTTCCAAGTCTCAAAAAATACTTAAGTCTGTGGAAATCTAGAAAAAATCTGGTTTAGAAAGAATATTCCTTTCAATACCTTGATGATCTGACAAATAAACCAACTCTGTACAATGTATAAATACCTGATCCTTGACTTGGAACTGTAAAGTCTGTTCTCGACTTTCTAATGACCATACTCTTACACTACCGTCATCAGCACATGAAGCAAAGTGTTCACTGTTACAAAGAGATAAATTGTTCACCTGAAAAAATAATAATATGGGTTGGGTTATGCTATGGAAGTTTAATGCCACTTTCAACAATATTTTGGAAATCAGTTTTATTGGTGAAGGGGGGAGGACCATAATACCTACGAAAACCCACCAACCAAAGTACAGCTCACTATGGGTGGATATTGAACTCACAACTTTAGTGGTGATAGACACTGATTGTATAGAGGGATGTAAAACCAACTTTAACAAAATCATGGCAATGTGCACGAAAACTCCCCAGAAAATATATTGAGCAACTAAATGCATTAAATTTCAAATACACATGACACATCCTTATGACGGGAAGTAAATGAAAATGTTCAAAATATTAGTGTTCCCATTTAAACATTTAAAATATTTCTTAACATAGAATTTTGAACATGTGAAAAAAAATTAAAAAGTGAACTTAACTTCACCAGACATAAAAATTAATTCAGAGGAGATGTACTAATAAGAGGTACCACTTGGCCACCAATCATGCCGTTTTTTTAAACTGGGCAATATGAATTTTTGATGATTTTATAAGTTTCACGTCATTATAACAAACTCTGTTAAGTGTTTTCCTTGAATAAATCAATATCAAAATAACATCTATTTGTATTTATATTTGTTCCAATGTACCTCAGATAACTCCAATACTCTGATAACTCATAGTAAAATCTTTGATATGTTTTAATTTGATATAACAAGGTGTGAAGGTGAGAGTTTGATAGTTTGCATTGTTGATAATGATAATATATTGACCATCACTGTTTAAATTTTCTTTTCATAATTTACCTTAGCCATATGACTAGAAACCAGTCTTATACTGGTTCTCTCTGGCCAGTTTATATACCAAAGTGTTCCACTACTGGTGCCTACTATGCCCTAAAAAATATAAATAATAACATTAATATCCTCTAATATTATTACTGGACACATTTCTAAATTTGAAGTTACTTCTAACATTTACAATGTCGCCAGTTTTTCGTTCCAAAATAACAAAATTTTTCCATAAATTCCATTTGTTTTAATTTGCTACAAAAATATACTACATTTTCAAATTCAGGATTTTTTTTTCTTAAATGCAAGCATTCATTCAGATATATATCAAATCAACACTTTACCAGATAAAAACACTCTACACATGTAAGTACTCTATATACTTGCCATATCTAAGGCCTCGTCAAATACTGCTGTAACAATAGGCCCATCAAGATTCATTTCATCCTCCATTGTCAAACCTCCCGTCCTCATGTTGTAATGGTCGCCTGGTAACTTCAATTCCCCAACCCCAACTATCGACCAGACACGTAGATTTTTACCCACACTTCCAGTCAATAATCTTCCACTTCGACACATTATAACATCTGAAAAATACAGGAAACGATTGAAATAATTCTTTACTTTTGAAGTAAAATTATATATATCGGTAGTTTATCTATAGAGGTGTTAAGCTTCAGTGTCTTTAATATCATCTCACCATTCAGCTTCAACACAATATTAAACCATAGCTGATAGACAGTACAATACTATATGCATAAATGTGTCAGATGACAACCTTTTATATGACCATGTTCACAATGCACAAGGTCAGTAAAATGCTGTCATATGAACCACTCACCAGAATGGAACTGCTAATAGCAGGTTTATAATTAGAACATGTCAACGTTCTCTGACCAGGGGTCCGTTGTTGAACTTGTGATTAAGCTAATCATATGATTAGTCATAATTACATCATTACATGATTCATTCGTAATCACATAATTAGCTAATTCAATAATTAAATATGATTAGTTAATACATTGATTAAAAAACAGTTCAGCAAACAAAATTTAATCATTGCATTAGCTAAGTATGTGATTAGGAATTAATTATGAAATTATGGCTTAATCACAAGTTCAACAATGGACCCCAGCAATTTAAGCCATTACATATACCACGTAAAGGTAGATGAAGGAATATTTTAATTTTGGTAGTTAGACTTTTTTAATTGTAATGCAACATTTTTTTTTATTAATAAGTTCTTATTTTTCATTAATTGGAGGAATGAAATGGATTTTTTTTAAATTATTATTAATTTACTTGTTTTTTTTTTTTTTTTACAAAATAAAGAATGTTTTTCTTTTTCTTTTTTAATTTACACACCTATTTCAGAATTATCAGCCTCCCAATGTATAAAACATGTATTGTGTCTGGTATCCCAGGCTGACACTTTACCATTACTGGTGGAAATATACAAAGTACTGTCCCCTGCATACTCCATGGCAGTGAAATCAACTGGTTCAACATCCTGTAAAATATAAAACTACACATAGAGTACTTTCCCCTGCATATTTCATTGCTAGTAATACTAGGATTAAGATTAATGGCATTTTTCATCATTTTTAGCTAAATTTTGACTACCAGACTTACTGGGGGGAGATAAGCTTGTACAGGTATAACAAACTGACCAACAAAATTCCAGGTCTTAGGTAGATGTCTGAAAAATGTATTACGACTTCCAGACTTACTGAGGGAAGGTCAGTTTGTTATATCCATACAAGCTTACCTGATATTCCAGTCTTGGGTAGATGTCTAAATAATTCAACATTTGAGGTGTGTAACAGGGTTCATAGCCACCTTCTTCTTCTCTTCTCTTTTGTATTGACCTCCACTGTCTGGAGCACCACTTATTTAAGTGTTTTCTGAAGCAACTAATTTGCATGAGCAGGTATAAGGTCCGGTTGTATGAAGTTATGTAGATAATATATTGGACATATATAGTTATATGTCAGCATGCAATAAGCAAGCACACACTTAAAAGATATGGATAAAATCAATATCGCGACCCACCACTGCACATTTACTACGGATATATACACACATATGGAGAAGCAATGGGTATATTCACTAAAACTAGAATCTAAGATAGTTATGATTAAAACTACTATCCACCATGCAGCGCGTAGCTAGCGGCTATATATATATATATATATATATAATGTTCCACACAATCACCGATTATTTCCTGTTCATAAACACATCTCTATACTTTGGCTGATATCACTAATCATTATAGATATTAATCGAATCCATCGGATTTGGTCCTAACAATTTTGTACCACTGACTGCACCCTTAAGAGGTGGGTATTTAACTTTACAGATGATAACTCTTGAACCGTTAGCCTTAATAAAAATATATATCATACTAAAAAGTAAAAACCATTAACTAAGGTCTATGCAGGGAAATACCCTTACAAAAATGTCATCACAGTGGTATTAGGTTTGTGGTCAGAAGTCCTTGACCTTAACCACTCTGCCTCCCACTTTGCAGCAATACTAGAATTTTATTGTATTCAATTATATCTTTTCTTGAAAAACCTTAAACCACATGTCAGTCTACTATTCATATATGCTGACTTTGATAAAATTAGAAATATAATATTCTTGCATAAAGGGGGCGGGACATAAATTAATGACTGAATATTATTGGTCAAGATATTCAAATATTTAGCTTATAAATATTCAAACATTACATAGCCAACTTTATCATATATTTTTCTTAATATAAAATGAGATAAAAAGTAGAGAATCTAAAATAAAATAGTTAAAAAAGAATCTAAAATTTGCATCAGGATGATCTACAATAAAACAATTATAATTACCGGTAAAAAAAAGGTCATGTGATTTACAAAACTCATAATTAAAACAAGTATTAGAGTATTCCAAAAATGTTATTTCAAATCAAAGAGTGACAGAGTGAGTGATTGTTGTTAAACACCAAGTCTTGAAGTGAGCAATTTTTCAGCTATATCACGGAGAGAACAAATGACTTTTTGATGAGATGGTGGTATCTGTTTTGTATTATTCTAGTGCTAAATCACAAAAAAGTCCACATATAGACAAACCACTCCATTCAAACACATTATTCTGACTATAAGCCAAACAATCTTTGTTCCTGTTCATGCTTACCATGGCAAATGTTAACAATGATATAAATATAAAATGACTGACCTTATGGTGCCCCTGTAGTAGTTCATCTGGTACCTCTGCTTCATGTACATTGAGACATACATCGGTAGTAGTTTCATCCAGTAACCAGAATAGAACGGTACCGTTCTGTCCAACAGATGCAAATTCATTAACAGTATAAGGGTCCCATTTGAGCTCATGTATTGGACTGGCAGCACGAGAGGTTGTCAAGATTTCATAGTTATGTGTACTCCATACAACTATTGAACAGTCTCTGTAGTCTCCTGTAAATCAACCAATCATTTAGACATATCAGCAGCACTCTAGGATTTTTCTGCATATTGAACTTTACAAGGGAAAATTCACACTTTAAAATGACTTTCCCTTAAGCAAAATGAACTTTCCCTGAAAAATTGTCTACGACGGCCCTGTTAAATATGAGTAAATACAATGGTTAACCATTTTAGTGACGTGACTGCTTATGTGAGTTAATATAGCAAATAAATAAAGCCGATCAGAAGTGAGGGATCGCCGTTGTCATGACCGTATGGTAGTTGGATATACAACTACCTATAGAATCAGTGCCTATCATCACTAAAGTTGTGAGTTTGAACCCTGCTCATGGCGAGGTGTATTTATACAACATTATGTGATAAAGTTTGTCAGTGACTTGCGACAGGTTTACTTCTGGTACTCCGGTTTCCTCTACCAATAAATCTGACCGCCATGATTTAACTGAAATATTGTTGAAAATGGCGTTAAACACCATAAACCAAACCAATCAATTGTTCAAAAGTACTTTGAAGTGGCCATTTACAGGTGACAATTTGACTGCAAATACAGGTATGCTATTTGAAACTTCCTAATATAAGTAAATTTTATGTAAAAAAATTAGCCAACAAGACACAATAATGCTCTTTTAGTCTGTCCAAAACAACAATTCAGCAGGTCATTAAAACAAAATCTTACCAACTGATATGAGAAATCTGTCATCTCTAGAGTATGCCAGACATTGCACATCAAATTCATGATGATTTAGAACTTTTTTACACAGATGTTGTTGTAAATCCCAGATACATATTTGACTTGGTGAAATTCCAAATGATCCACTGGCAGAGGCTAATACCTTAAATTAAAAACAAATACATCTTTTTTATTTTTGTAATATGTCTTAGTCAAGCTCGGGATGAGTAGACAAGTTTCCATAATCTTGAATTGTATGAATTGCAAGTTCAAACTTATTTTCACGACGTATGGTTTAATATGAACATAGTTTATAATAGAAACTGTCATGCATGAATACAAAGAAGTGTGAGGATGTATTTTCTTGTATCTTCCCATCACGAATACAAAGAAGTGTGAGGATGTATTTTCTTGTATCTTCCCATCATGAATACAAAGAAGTGTGAGGATGTATTTTCTTGTATCTTCCCATCATGGAAAGTAAAATAAATAAAAAGCCCTTTATGGAAACTAGAGGCTCTCAGGAGCCTGTAATCGCTCACCTGGTTTTCAATTTGACATCGAAAGTTGATAGAAAATGGGGGTGTTACACATAATTTTGAAAGTGGGCCACCCAAAGATCATTTCAACTCAAATTTCTGAGCAAAAGATTTTGATGTGATTTTTATCTCATAATATTCCTAATCGGAATAAACTGGCTGAAAAAAATCTCATAGAAAAACCCAGAAAATATATTCATTGCCATGTAGCTGCAGTTAAAATTTGAGTTCATTTTGATTTGTAATAAAGCAGAAATTGACAACTAAAGAAATTTCTATTTTTAGTAACAGCAGCCATCTTGAATGGAGGATGGGGCTGTCTGACACAATTTTGAAAGGGACCCACCCAGGGACCATCCCTGCCAGGTTTGGTTTAATTTGGTTCAGCGGTTTCAGAGGTTAAGATTTAAATGTGATCTTTTATAAAAATATGCCTAATTTGCATAATTGGTATAAATCGGCTGAAAGAAAATTTTCACAGAAAAACCTGGAATATATGTTAAATTACTCCTTGCCATGTAGCTGCAGTTAAAATTTGAGCTCATTTTGACATATACTAAAGCAGCAATGGACAATTAAAAATTCATCCCCCCTTTTTCTATTTTTAGCTTTGCGGCCATCTTGGTTGGAAGTCGGGATCACCGGACACAATTTTGGAAGGGGGCCATCCAAGGACCATTCCACCAAAGTTTGGTTCAAATTGGCCCAGTGGCTTCAGAAGAGTTGATTAAAATGTGAAAAGTTAACGGACGGACGGACGACAGACAACGGATGCTCAGTGGTGACAATAGCCCCTGGGTCATGTGAGCTAAAAAAAACAACTGAAGTATGGTATTCATTGTAGCCACAATTGTATGGTAGGTGGATTTACATCTTACTTATACAAACCAACATTGCCTATCACTACTAAAGTGGACATTTCAATTCTCCATCACGGTGGGGTGTTTTCTATACAACTTAATGTGACAACGTTTGTCAACAACAGGTCAGTGGTTCTTACCAAATACTCCAGCATCATGTACAAATAAAACTGACCACCATGATACAGTGGAAGCATTGGTGAAAGTTCCTTTAAACACCAGTATCCCAAATTAATCCAAACATATTTCTGTATGGAAATTCTAGTTTAAACTCATGTGTTTTATTTACACCCCCCTCAACATAACCGGACAGAGACATTCCTAATATTATTTTTTTTAATTTCAAAAAAATTAGTTTAATATCAATAAGTGAAATCGAAAATAACTTTATAGATTTTTATTTTCTTATAATTTTATTACTGTATACAAGTAATGTAAACATGCTTCATGTGTAGTGGGTTTATTTTACCATTGTTTGCCTTTTTGTCCTTTTTCATTTTGGTCATTATATTGCATGTCCTGGTTCGGTTTACAACTTCTGATTACCCCCCTTTGGTATCTTCAGACTTTTCTTAGACCAAATAATTGTCCAGAGACATAATTATTTCAGTATTGAACTCTTACCTGGCAGTCATTCTGTAAAGATAAGGTAGATATTTCTTCTGTGTGACCTGTAAATAGTGAAAGAAATGCGATTGTAGCTGAAAAAATGTTGATTTAAACTATAGTGAACTGTCAAAAGAAGATATGAGAATAATTCTGATTACACTTAATAAATATATTGGTTTCCAAGAAGATATTTGAAATCTTAACCAATCAGATAGCATAATTGGCCCATCAGCTATGATGAATTTGGAATTGCATTAAAATCACAAAAATATTAAGGTCCTTCCAATTAAAATTTCTGGAAACAATTTAAAATATGAAAAGCTAACAGGCCCAGACAATGACGAATGTAAATGAATGACAATATCTCAAATGGCACTTTAGACCTGACGAGGGAAAGATCTACTAACAAAATATACCCATCTAATTACAAACAAGATTTTTGTTGGTCAAATAAAAAAAACCCAACATGTTCTGATACAGTATCCCTTTATAAGAATACACCCACTAAAGGTCACCCCTCTTATCTGGCCAGATTTCAGACAGGGGCGGATCCAGAGACTCTTTTGACGGGGGGCTCAGCTATGGAGCAATATTTTCAACAATAGATGGAACCAACTGTAGCCCCAAAGCGGTTCTGACGTGTAGGTCGGTAAACCTTGTTTTCATTTTATTTAGGGTATAGTCGGGAAAAGGTACACTTATTGACTTCCTAAGGCTAAAGTAGTCTCTGCTTGAACATTATCTCTCATTATTTGTCTCCCGAATATTCTAGGTTTTTTTAACCTCTATGTCTTTATATTAACACTCCTCTCAAAACACTGGCAGTTGAATTGTTCAATATTTGCTCTGCAGTCTTCTAGTGAGCTCTGAACTACAGTTATACTTTTAAGGCTCTGCCTATGTCAAGTGATCTCTCTTCTGTCTTGTAGTGATCTGTTGAGGCCTTTCCTAAAAGCCAGACACATTTGAACAATAACAATGGCTACGACAAAATCAAAGTTGCAAATGGAATACAACAAAGAAGTTACATCAGCTGCTCCTGGTCTGGTGTATGTGTGTTTTGGCAGTTTTGTAAAGTGATCGAGGCTGAAGCCCCCAAAGCCCCCCTTCAATCTGCCACCAGATGTACTGAGATAGTTAAATATTACTAAAATATCCCCCTAAAGAGAGGCCACCATTCTTAAAAGACCAATTTTTCATTGCAGAAAGGGAGGCTCTATAAAAGGGGGACTACTGTATTTATAATACATGTGATCAACTTACCTGTAAGGTGTTTCTGTTGTCCAGTGTTTAAGAGGTGCCTTTATAAAAGAGGGACTACTGTTTTTATAATACATATGATCAACTTACCTGTAAGGTGTTTCTGTTGTCCAGTGTTTAAGAGGTAGCTTTATAAAAGGGGGACTACTGTATTTATAATACATGTGATCAACTTACCTGTAAGGTGTTTCTGTTGTCCAGTGTTTAAGAGGTGGCTTTATAAAAGAGGGACTACTGTTTTTATAATACCTGTGATCAACTTACCTGTAAGGTGTTTCTGTTGTCCAGTGTTTAAGAGGTGGCTTTATAAAAGGGGGACTACTGTATTTATAATACCTGTGATCAACTTACCTGTAAGGTGTTTCTGTTGTCCAGTGTTTAAGAGGTGGCTTTATAAAAGAGGGACTACTGTATTTATAATACCTGTGATCAACTTACCTGTAAGGTGTTTCTGTTGTCCAGTGTTTAAGAGGTGGCTTTATAAAAGAGGGACTACTGTATTTATAATACATGTGATCAACTTACCTGTAAGGTGTTTCTGTTGTCCAGTGTTTAAGAGGTGGCTTTATAAAAGAGGGACTACTGTTTTTATAATACCTGTGATCAACTTACCTGTAAGGTGTTTCTGTTGTCCAGTGTTTAAGAGGTGACTTTATAAAAGGGGGACAACTGTATTTATAATACCTGTGATCAACTTACCTGTAAGGTGTTTCTGTTGTCCAGTGTTTAAGAGGTGGCTTTATAAAAGAGGGACTACTGTATTTATAATACCTGTGATCAACTTACCTGTAAGGTGTTTCTGTTGTCCAGTGTTTAAGAGGTGGCTTTATAAAAGAGGGACTACTGTATTTATAATACATGTGATCAACTTACCTGTAAGGTGTTTCTGTTGTCCAGTGTTTAAGAGGTGGCTTTATAAAAGAGGGACTACTGTATTTATAATACCTGTGATCAACTTACCTGTAAGGTGTTTCTGTTGTCCAGTGTTTAAGAGGTGGCTTTATAAAAGAGGGACTACTGTATTTATAATACCTGTGATCAACTTACCTGTAAGGTGTTTCTGTTGTCCAGTGTTTAAGAGGTGGCTTTATAAAAGAGGGACTACTGTTTTTATAATACCTGTGATCAACTTACCTGTAAGGTGTTTCTGTTGTCCAGTGTTTAAGAGGTGGCTTTATAAAAAGGGGACTACTGTATTTATAATACCTGTGATCAACTTACCTGTAAGGTGTTTCTGTTGTCCAGTGTTTAAGAGGTGGCTTTATAAAAGAGGGACTATTGTATTTATAATACCTGTGATCAACTTACCTGTAAGGTGTTTCTGTTGTCCAGTGTTTAAGAGGTGGCTTTATAAAAGAGGGACTACTGTATTTATAATACATGTGATCAACTTACCTGTAAGGTGTTTCTGTTGTCCAGTGTTTAAGAGGTGGCTTTATAAAAGAGGGACTACTGTATTTATAATACATGTGATCAACTTACCTGTAAGGTGTTTCTGTTGTCCAGTGTTTAAGAGGTGGCTTTATAAAAGAGGGACTACTGTATTTATAATACCTGTGATCAACTTACCTGTAAGGTGTTTCTGTTGTCCAGTGTTTAAGAGGTGGCTTTATAAAAGAGGGACTACTGTATTTATAATACCTGTGATCAACTTACCTGTAAGGTGTTTCTGTTGTCCAGTGTTTAAGAGGTGGCTTTATAAAAGGGGGACAACTGTATTTATAATACCTGTGATCAACTTACCTGTAAGGTGTTTCTGTTGTCCAGTGTTTAAGTTCTCTATTATCAACACACAACCAGTAGTGTATATAAATAATCCTGTAAATAGCAAACAATAAATTAATATACAATTATGGCCTTCATGAATATACATAATAAACAAATTAAAAAGGAGTTATTTCCCAAAGCCTGAAGAGCTGACAAAGGTAAATAACTCTTTTGAAATTACGTGCCAAATTCAAACAGTTATTTTTTGCTATGTGCATGATATTCCTTAACAGTTATTAGCATGATGTGCAGCATACTATGTACAGGAATAATTCTTTTTTTTTTAATTTGACAAGGAAAATAGTAAAATAACAGTATTATTTCTTACTTAGTTACTATAGTAAAGTATAATAATATATACTGTTTGTCTAAATTTCGTTATATAATATCAATTAATGAAGGCAATAAAAAATAAGAGAAAAATAAAATTTAACATTACATTTTTTTATTATCTTAAATGCCTAAATCATGAATAAAGCCAAGATAGTATATGGCCTTTCGATTGATAGATAATTGTTTAGTCAAGTGAACAGTATTACAGCTACATTCATGATGGGAATTATACTACAAGCAAAAATCGTGTAGGTAAATAATTAAGTGGCCTTGCTTTCGACCAAGATGAGGTTAATATTAAAAAAATATATGCTATTACCTGTATCAGACTGCCATATGAGATTATTTCTTGCATTGCCATTATAACCTATGATAGACTTCAGTTGTACTCCAGCTTGATTTGGTGGAGCTATATATCTTCTCTGTTAATAAAAATATTTTTTGACAATCTGATTAAAATCGTGTCAAATATGTTACGCTCTATAATATGTACACCTAATACAACTAGATATAACTTATAGTCTAGGTGATCATTCAGTTTTCTCTGATTTTTCCATTACTGCCTGTAACTGATCTCACTGGCAACATTTTGTCAGCAGTGTTTTCATTGGTTAATCTGGATGTAAGGTTATACAGAGTTGTTCAAGATGTTAACGAGTATATTGTATTTTAACCAGACATGATTTTGAAGAATAGAAAATAAGCTCGCCTGATTTTATGGCCGCTGTCTGGGGTAAAAGGGTGCAAAATCCTGAATTATGGGGTTTTCTTGACACTTAATTTGATATTTCAAAAACACTATCTTCATATTAAATATTTCAAAAATATGTTGATCCATACTTCAAAATAAATCCTGTAGATTTCTCTCTATAAAGAGAAGCATTACCTTCTCTCTTTAGACAAAAGGCCCCTGTCTATAATGGACATTTTATATGTACTAGGGCCCAGGAAAAATACTCTTCCACCCACGACCGCCATACTTTATGTTCTTTCGACATATTTTACACTATGCCAGTCCTTTTAACGTTGCTTTTTCTAATGAGGCGTCCTAATACTTCATCATTCACCTTCCATTCTAACAATTCCCACTTCTAAATGTTTTTCAGTCCTTTCTCTAAGAATTTTATATCTACTTCTTGATTAACAACACGTGACGACATGTTGTAATCCTACTAACAGCCGAGCTTCTAAATAAGGCATTCATACATTGGACGATTAGAATCCTTAAACCAATCAGATCTCTGATTATGATAATCATTACATCTAAATCAGGAAACAGATCGGATCAGACATATTTCTCAAAACTGAATCTGGGACATTCAAATACAGAAACAAATGTGGAAAATCGGAATCAGGGTAGAGGAAAAGTGATAAATTCATGTCTGTTTACCATAAGATTTGACAAATCTATATATTCTCATTATAGCGTCACCTCTTGTACCTTGTTAATTGTGACAGTATAATGAGGGTGGAAATAAAGTAAATAAGAGGAAACTGGCATTTAAAAACACAAGTGATTAATTAATTGATTTATCACCAATTTCAGTAATATTTCAGATTTATTGTAATGTGAACAAATAATTACTGAAAATAGAACTATGAATTACAAGATTAGGTAACAATAAGCATTTAGATAACATGTTACATATACATGACAAGAATATCTATGAACTATACGAGCGTTTGAAAAAATTATCAAATATGTTCACAGGCGATATTTCACTATATAAAGAATTTTTCTTTTAATAAAAAAACATGGATATGAATACACGTCAATATTTGCTGATTTACTGTCACTCTCTTGTCTGTGGATTGTATTTGAACTATACTGTAAATCCTTTTTAAGCTTAAGACTATGTCAAAATCAAGTTCATCAAAAATGCATCACAAATAAAACATTATCTTCGGTTTCCATGGAAACATATCCAGGATGGTAGAGTACAAATTCATCAATTTCATGGCACTATACCAGTATGCTTCCAACAATGTACAAATGTACTTTCACCAGATATAACTTGTGACGAAATTCTTTGCCTATGTTACTAAGTTTTTTTTATTCTCTATACTATATAAGAAAAAAATAAAAAAAATCATGATACACATTTTTTTTTAGAATCTATATGGATTATTCAATTTACAAAAAATTTCTGAAACTTTTAGAATTTTAAAATCTATTTCTTGAATCCAATGAATCATATGATATCATAAATACTAGTATATTTACTCTCTGAGTCTCCATACCTACGATTCACACATAAGACTTTCAAATCGTTGAAAATTTCAACAACAAAAATACAGTGACTCGAAATGAATATCTTAGACAAAATTTAGACCAGTAAGTCTGCTGTCAGAATTTCTTTCACATACCGGTATTTTATTGCTTAAAACGAATCATGAATCTAAGTACATCTAAAAAAAATTAAACAAAATCCTAAAAATTTATGATACAAAGATGAAAGTAACCATCAACAGGAAGTAAAACAAACATGTTTCTTCTTTTCAAGTTAAATATTTTACTGAAACAATTCACAGCTGTTGGCAATATACTACATAATAAATCTACCTACCTGTGCTAATCCATAAAATCTCTCTCTTTGCTGAAAATGTTTCCTACAAGTTGGCCTACAAGTGTCACTGTTTCTGTCCTTCCTGGGTGATCTCCCCTTTGAAGGAGCTCTCCTCTTTTTAAAAGGGCCTGTTCTCTTTTTATGTTGCTGCATTCTTGATCTGTTAGAAAGACTTACACATTTTCCTGAATCAACCTGAAATTTGAACTCTATAAATTACACAATATATTTTTTCTTTTAAAAATGCTTTGAAGGCAAAGATGCAAAATTGAAACCCAAACATTATTTTTAGAAAATGAGGAATATTTTTGTTTACAGATCTGAAACTAAATAATATAAAGAACATTAGATCTTTCTAAAAAATAACTCAATTTATGTATTTAATAAAAACAAGATTTAGATTTAGATTTATTGTGTTTAACGCCACTTTCAGCAATATTTCAGCTATATCATGGCGACCAGTTTTAGTGGTGGAAGAAGCCGGAGTACCCGGAGAGAACCACCGACTATGGGCAAGCAACTGGTAAACTTTATCACTTGCGGCTGCGAGTCAAGTGCACCCTTCTTTTGTAATTTACAAAGCCGGGAGCTTGTATGAGTTGTTAGGTAATCCAACTACCTAACTCATTGAGCCACCCAGGCTTGTATTATACATACAGCAGGTATGTAGGTAAAAAGAAACTTTATTAAAAGTGTAAAAATTGTCCTCTACATATGTGAAGCATGAACCAGTTTAGTGTTTTGTATAGTGACACTTGTTCCCTTTAATAAGTAGTGAGTGATTGACTAATATTTCCAGCGATACATAAAGAGTGAATGCCTTACTTTTACTGTATTTGGTTACATATTTCTAAAACCACCGCGATATAACTGAAATATTGTTGAAAGTGGCATTAAACACCATCAAACAAACAAACAAACAAACAAAAACCATTGAAATAACCAACAACAATACATATACCTACGTACATGTATATTAATATGAATCTGAAAACAACAAAAATTTTATTAAAAAATGTGACATCAATGAAAATTACATATGAACGTTTCTTATCATAAATTGGTTGATCGCTATGCAACGTCTCTCTCACAGATGATTCAGGCTCCGTTCCCGCTGTCACAATTATTTTTTTATTTCATTCTATCTTGTTTACAAATTTAATAATGGGCTTTGACCATTATCTTGAATAATATGGAGGGTGCCTAATATGGAGCAGCTTTACCTCCAGATTCTGATGGGGTCAGTGTTTCTCATTTTTAGATTCCTGTTAGTTTGTTTTTATCTCTTTATATTTATCTTCTGGCCACACATTTATCTTTCTATACTGATTTATGATTTTTTTTGTCACATTTTGGAATCTTCTGCCTTTTTTTATCATGAAAATTCATATAAACATGTCACAGGAAATTTCTTGTTTTTAAGAATTTCAAAAATAAAAGCCTTCTGTGAATTTTCTACTCCAGGGTTGTGATTATATCATTAAAATTTATAACCAAAAACACTTCATTGTATGACATCAAAAAGACTATAAAAGTCTCCATTCAATTTCAATAGATATATATATATATAGAAATACGACAGATTTGAAGGTTGAGATAGACATTATTTATCGCTTGTATCACAGCCAGTCTAATAGGATGAGCTGTGATACTAGTGATAATATACATGTATGTCAAGTCCTTAAAAACTGACGTTATTGTTTTTGTCTGTAATATCATAATGTGTTGGACGTCCCAATGACCAATAATTTTCTTTATCATATACTTGTAGATAATATAGCTAAAATTTTACACCACATAAAACTTTTAGTTTTGCTTACAACAATATAAAGAGGAATCAGGTATATTTCACCCAGTTTCACAAGAATGGCCCAAGCGGGCTGATAAAGCAAGTTTATTAACTGCTTCTGTAATGTTATTACATGCCTTTCCGTCAATGTTCGGAAAACTGTGTTGAAGTATATATGATAAACAGATCATAGCTCTCGGGCTGATAAAGGGCATGATATGAAAAATGCCATGTAATAATCTTTATGTATCATCTGATACTAACAATATCACACAGTGAGATTAAAGGGAAAATGTCTAAATTACCAATACAAACTTCTATCCTGTTTTTGAGTACTAATAAAGAGGGTGTTATTTAGTCATGGACCTAATAAAGCTTTTCTGGTACCTGATTCATGTAGAGCAACAGAAAGAAATGGTAACAGTATAAGAGCTGATGTCACAGATGATGCCAATGAAAACGATTAGAACGACACTCATGTCATCAATTTTCAGACAATTTGGCAGATGTCTTGGACTTTTTGATATTGCAGGATAAACACAATATACATACATTGTTGTTAAATATAAAATTAATTTGCACCTGCTGAGAAACAGGCTAGAAAAGCTCGCCAATGGTTTTTCTACCTGTTTCTAAAGTTCGTACAAATAAATTTTATATTTTCCGACAATGTATATATTTTGTATCTTTATTGACTAATTCACTGAAAAGTTCTACAACTAGACTTACAGAATCTGTGTCACTTGTTCCATCATATCTGTCTTTAATATCAGGACCTATCAAAACTACCTCTTTGTCTGATGATTCTGACTCGATGTCTACAAAAATACAGATAAAGTAGAAAAAAAAACAGATGAAAAAATAAGACCATCAACAATATGCTATCAACCACAAACTGATAAACACAAGATGTTTTAACATGTTATGGTTACTATATTAAAAGTGAGGGATCATAATTCTTGTTTAATGCCCGTGACCAATTACTCAGGTCTGGATAATGTACCTGAGTAGAGCAACACGTTTACCTGTTGACAGTTGTATCCACAAAATCAACGAAAATTGGTACACCATAAATAATCATTATGGCCTGATTGAGGTATCAAACCCAAAATTTATCTTATTACATCACAGAGGCAGATTATTATATTTTATACTGAAAATAAAACTGGGTGTCTGACTATATAAATATATACCACACATAAACTTGAGATTGATTGATTTAATAATTGATTTATTGTGCTTAACGCCACTTTCAGCAATATTTCAGCTATATCATGGCGACCAGTTTTAGTGGTGGAAGAAGCTGGGGTACCCGGAAGGAACCACCGACCCAGTATGGGAAACCATTTTTTAAAGTTACTCGCCAATCTGGCAAGTCACTTGAAATCTACTCGCCAAAATTAAATTTGACTATCCAACAATGGAGAGAGATCCCTCATTTGAACTTGCCATATTTTCCATGACACTAAGTGTTCAATTTTCCTCATATGTTCAGCACATAGAGAACACTACATTCCCTTGTTGGCATCAACCACCTATTTTCCATTTAGGGATAAATTTTCAAAACATTCTGAGAAACACTACTCAAGTTATCATACGACATAGGGTAAAAATCCTATTTTCCATCATATCAAGTCCAATAACTTGGAACGGCAAAAGTGAAAATCATCAAAAATTAAAGGGATCCTCCTCTCTTCACAAGAAAACAGCTGATAAAATTTTAAAAGATTCTAAGACACACAACTCAAGTTATCGTATGACATAGGATTTGTCTACAGACGAACGGACAGACATGGTGAAACCAGTATACCCCCTACAACTTTGTTGTGGGGGGTATAATAAAAATCATTAAAATCAGAATATTCTAGTTTCACCTAGCAATTTATAAAAACTTGACTCACTTATGGTATGATATTGTACGTAAAAGTCAAACATAAGATGGAGAGTTTTAACCTTTCTCAATTGTCATGTGTAACTTCTGACATAATCTTCAACATGTTGATTTGATTGTTGATGTTTAATGCCACTTTCAGCAATATTTCAGCTATATCATGGCGACCAGTTTTAGTGGTGGAAGATGCCGGAGTACCCGGAGAGAACCACCGACCATGGGCAAGCAACTGGTAAACTTTATCACTTGCGGCTGCTAGTCGAGTGCACTCTTTTTTTGTAATTTACAAAGCCAGGCACGAACCCATCCCGTATTGGTGATAGGCTTGTATGAGTTGTTAGGTAATCCAACTAACTAACTCATTGAGCCACCCAGGCCCTTTCAACGTGTTGAAGGCAATTAGTAAGAGATAATATGGATGTAAATGAACATGAGAGACCATCCAACATTACACTAAATTCAAGTAAAGGAACAGTACTTTTATTGCTGTTCTCCATTTCACAGTCAGTATTTGGTATAAGTAGAAGAGATATGTTTAAATACAAACCAGTAGGAGGTTTTACAATAGAACTGAGATCTTCTATTCTACTAAATGATGAATTCTGGGAAAATCTTAGAGGAGAGTGCTGTTTCCTTCTGTTTCCTGGTGATTTTATGATTGGTTTGGGTGGTGTTCTGGGTAGTTCTTGATATGATGCATTGACTATATCATTCATTGCTTCTGAAATTAGTAACAAATATTTTATTTAATTTCAAACAAGATGAACTGTGAGCTAATGCTCACCTATGATACCCCCGCTCTTCGGCAAACAGGAAGTAGGAATCTGACGGGTCAAAAAACACTTCCCACGATATGGGGTACCTATATGAAGCTTGTGACCAAATATCAGATATCTGCCATCAATAGTTGCTGAGAAAAATGCAACGAAAAATGAGCATATATGTTCAATGTGTATAAAAATCAACAAAGTCGCCAAACAGGAAGTAGGAATCTGATGGGTCCAAAAACGCTTCCCACGATATGGGGTACCTATATGAAGCTTGTGACCAAATATCAGATCTCTGCCATCAATAGTTGCTGAAAAAAATGTGACGAAAAATGTGCATATATGTTCAATGTGTATAGAAACCAACTAAGTCGGCAAACAGGAAGTAGGAATCTGACGGGTCCAAAAATGCTACCCACAATATGGTATACCCATATGATGCTTGTGACCAAATATCAGATTTCTGCCATCAACAGTTACTGAGAAAAATGCGACGAAAAATATCTTGGACGGACGGAAGGACGGACAGAGGTAAAACAGTATACCCCCCTCCCCCCTATAATTAAATCTCAGTGGTTAGATTTTATTGTAGGCGGAAAAAAATACCAATTATCTGTTACTCATAAACTTCAAACTTGTTTTAAATACTGCATACACATTACTGTTAAGAGAATGAAACTTACATGTTTAAAAATGCAATATTAAATGCGTTTAACCAAATCTTAGGTATTCATTTTTATTTTTTACTTCAAAATTAATGGAACTTTCTAAAATTTAATGTTAACTTTTCATACCTGTTCTATCCATAAATGGGAATGGTGTTTCTTTAACCTCTCTTCCTCTGAAAAACACAACAATAGAGAATATTATAAGTTATTTACGTTCCTATCCATAGATATATACAATATACGTACATTGTCGGTAAATATAAAATTTATTTGTACGAGCTTTAGAAACAGGCAGAATAGCGAGCCTTAGGCGAGCTTTTCAGGCCTGTTTCGCAGCGAGTACAAATGAATTTTATATTTAACGACAATGTACGTATATTGTGTTTATCCTGCAATGTAAAAAAAAACCGGAAAACTTGTCAGATTTAAACAAAAAGGACAGAAACAAGCGTCATTCCTCGCCTTTCATAAATGTTGTCAAGGGTGTCTTCTTCGTGGTCCGCGTTACATTAGTACCAGTTTCATACTTGTCTTCGCCCTCCGCTGTACATAGCTACAGGGTACCAGGAAAGTTTATTCGTAGGCTGAAAGGTTTATTCGTCTAGTACGAATAAAGCAAAAATTTATTCGTATAGCATATTTGTACAGCAAATGTACTGATTGCAGGATAAATGGAGATTGTAATACCATGGAGTAGCCAAGTACATCTTGAGGTGCAGCCGAAGGGTGTACAGGCTACTGTAGGGTGTTAGAATCTCCATATCTATGCATAGGAACGTAAATAACGAATTTATCTCCAGATATTGTCAAAAAAGTGATGTTTTCTTTTTTGTTGGAAAGAATAAGATTAAAAAAATGAAAGTTTCGAGTGTTTTTTTACCTGGTATAGGGTACTACCTTTAATAGAACCCTACAGTTGATCAAATTAACAGCTTTATATTCAATATATGGCCAAAATGAACTAAATTTGATATTGGCGCACAATGTCGCGAGCTTTGATGTCAGAAATCTTTTTACTTATTACATGATCGTGTTAATTAAGTTATCAAATAATTTAATGATTGACCGTTGAATACAAGTATTACTGCATGACTGTATTACATACTGAATCAAGAGGTTGTTTGGAATAAACAAGAAATGAACTTAAATATGAAAATAATCCTATATATTCATTACCTTGTCTCTATGTAATTGTAAGATATTAATTGATGGTTTCCCCTTGTTGTTGGGGGCAGCTTGATACCAATGCAGCAAACACAAAGATCATTTATGGCACCCCTTGGACCTCCTGTTTTGGCAACAGTAGATCTAGAATCTTTCAAATCATCCTAAACCTTCATTCTGTGCCAACGATCATCATGTTAAAATTGCAGAAGGATAGTTTATATAGAAATCCAGTTATTATGTATAAACATAGATAGAAAATCTATACTGGTGACATAATATGACCACAGTTTTTTTTTAAATTTGCGATGGTTAAAAAAATACTTACTCGATTGGTGATGGGGGTCTGACTGCTAGAAAATCCCACATATAAATAGCTTCACCCACACTCAATAAATTTTTACAATCTGGAGTGAATACTATCTTACTAACATTCTCAGAGTGTCCTATGAATACCTGTAAACATTCAATCATTGAGATTTATTGTAGGTTTTCATAAAAAAAATAATATTAAACAAATCATTCTTTGGATAACAAATGAATTAATTAGTTTGGTTTTTTTTTCTTTCTTCAAACTGAAAAAGATTAAATGTGCATTTTAGTTTTTACCCTCATTTATGAATAATGCACACATCCCTTCATTTTACTTTTCATTCACTTCATTTAACTTATTTAAACAGACTTGTCTTATGTTCAATGATTTGAGGTGAGAGGTGATTGTTTGCTTTGTTGATATTAATGGAATTGTTGAATGTGACTGTTCATTTTGTTGATATCGGTGGAACTGTTGACCATCATTATTTAAAATTTCTTTTCATAATTGTATATTTGTTTTACCTGAAAATTGATATCCAGTCTCATATTGTAATCCCATATTTTGATTGTCTTATCTCCCCCTGTTGCTAGGTAACGTCCATTATCTGTTACTGTTAAAGTAGAACATCCTGAACGATGTATGTTATTGACCTGTAATAACAAGAAGTCAATAATAAAATGTTATGATTTATGATTATAATTAGGGGTGTTTAATGTCACTTTCAACAATATAATAAATGGGAAGTTTTACATTTAACTCTGTAATGAATCCCATATACTGTTACCATGAAATTGAACCAACAGTGGAAAGTTTATACACTTACCTGTATGATGAATGCTGTGTATTATGATATTTAACCAATATTGGAAAGTTTCTAAATCTAAGTCTGTTATGTATGGCATGTACTATGAAATTGTACCAGCACTGCAGATTTTTTTAAACATTTAACTCTACAATGAATGACATATGATGTGTGTGGGGAAGGGAGTGCCAACAATATTTCAGGTATGTCATGGCAGTTAGTTTTATTGGTGGAGGAAACCGGAGTACCCGGAGAAAACACCAGACCTGCCACAAGTCACTGACAAACTTTATCACATAATTTCGTCTTGAGTACACCTCGCCACGAGCAGGATTCTAACGCCCAATGTTAGTGGTGATAGGCACTGATTGCATATGTAGTTGTAAATCCACCCACCATAATATCACGACCACTCCATATGATGTGAAATTGAACAGCAGTCGACAGATTTTAAACATTTAACTGTTATTAACATCATTTACTTAAAATAGTAAATTTTACTTCTTTTATTAAACTACAAGTAGTTTCCTGTACACTGAATAATTTATTACTAACCTCTGCTAAAATATGTCCAGTTCTGGCATCAAACTTCAGTAGTTTATTGTTGGCTGTAGTCACGAGCAGTGAATAATTTATTACTAACCTCTGCTAAAATATGTCCAGTTCTGGCATCAAACTTCAGTAGTTTATTGTTGGCTGTAGTCACGAGCAGTGAATAATTTATTACTAACCTCTGCTAAAATACGTCCAGTTCTGGCATCAAACTTCAGTAGTTTATTGTTGGCTGTAGTCACGAGCAGTGAATAATTTATTACTAACCTCTGCTAAAATACGTCCAGTTCTGGCATCAAACTTCAGTAGTTTATTGTTGGCTGTAGTCACGAGCAGTGAATAATTTATTACTAACCTCTGCTAAAATACGTCCAGTTCTGGCATCAAACTTCAGTAGTTTATTGTTGGCTGTAGTCACGAGCAGTGAATAATTTATTACTAACCTCTGCTAAAATACGTCCAGTTCTGGCATCAAACTTCAGTAGTTTATTGTTGGCTGTAGTCACGAACAGTGAATAATTTATTACTAACCTCTGCTAAAATACGTCCAGTTCTGGCATCAAACTTCAGTAGTTTATTGTTGGCTGTAGTCGCGAGCAGTGAATAATTTATTACTAACCTCTGCTAAAATACGTCCAGTTCTGGCATCAAACTTCAGTAGTTTATTGTTGGCTGTAGTCACGAGCAGTGAATAATTTATTACTAACCTCTGCTAAAATACGTCCAGTTCTGGCATCAAACTTCAGTAGTTTATTGTTGGCTGTAGTCACGAGCAGTGAATAATTTATTACTAACCTCTGCTAAAATATGTCCAGTTCTGGCATCAAACTTCAGTAGTTTATTGTTGGCTGTAGTCACGAGCAGTGAATAATTTATTACTAACCTCTGCTAAAATACGTCCAGTTCTGGCAGCAAACTTCAGTAGTTTATTGTTGGCTGTAGTCACGAGCAGTGAATAATTTATTACTAACCTCTGCTAAAATACGTCCAGTTCTGGCATCAAACTTCAGTAGTTTATTGTTGGCTGTAGTCACGAGCAGTGAATAATTTATTACTAACCTCTGCTAAAATACGTCCAGTTCTGGCATCAAACTTCAGTAGTTTATTGTTGGCTGTAGTCACGAGCAGTGAATAATTTATTACTAACCTCTGCTAAAATATGTCCAGTTCTGGCATCAAACTTCAGTAGTTTATTGTTGGCTGTAGTCACGAACAGTGAATAATTTATTACTAACCTCTGTTTAAATACGTCCAGTTCTGGCATCAAACTTCAGTAGTTTATTGTTGGCTGTAGTCACGAGCAGTGAATAATTTATTACTAACCTCTGCTAAAATACGTCCAGTTCTGGCATCAAACTTCAGTAGTTTATTGTTGGCTGTAGTCACGAGCAGTGAATAATTTATTACTAACCTCTGCTAAAATACGTCCAGTTCTGGCATCAAACTTCAGTAGTTTATTGTTGGCTGTAGTCACGAACAGTGAATAATTTATTACTAACCTCTGCTAAAATACGTCCAGTTCTGGCATCAAACTTCAGTAGTTTATTGTTGGCTGTAGTCACGAGCAGTGAATAATTTATTACTAACCTCTGCTAAAATACGTCCAGTTCTGGCATCAAACTTCAGTAGTTTATTGTTGGCTGTAGTCACGAGCAGTGAATAATTTATTACTAACCTCTGCTAAAATACGTCCAGTTCTGGCATCAAACTTCAGTAGTTTATTGTTGGCTGTAGTCACGAACAGTGAATAATTTATTACTAACCTCTGCTAAAATACGTCCAGTTCTGGCATCAAACTTCAGTAGTTTATTGTTGGCTGTAGTCACGAGCAGTGAATAATTTATTACTAACCTCTGCTAAAATATGTCCAGTTCTGGCATCAAACTTCAGTAGTTTATTGTTGGCTGTAGTCACGAGCAGTGAATAATTTATTACTAACCTCTGCTAAAATACGTCCAGTTCTGGCAGCAAACTTCAGTAGTTTATTGTTGGCTGTAGTCACGAGCAGTGAATAATTTATTACTAACCTCTGCTAAAATACGTCCAGTTCTGGCATCAAACTTCAGTAGTTTATTGTTGGCTGTAGTCACGAGCAGTGAATAATTTATTACTAACCTCTGCTAAAATACGTCCAGTTCTGGCATCAAACTTCAGTAGTTTATTGTTGGCTGTAGTCACGAGCAGTGAATAATTTATTACTAACCTCTGCTAAAATACGTCCAGTTCTGGCATCAAACTTCAGTAGTTTATTGTTGGCTGTAGTCACGAACAGTGAATAATTTATTACTAACCTCTGCTAAAATACGTCCAGTTCTGGCATCAAACTTCAGTAGTTTATTGTTGGCTGTAGTCACGAGCAGTGAATAATTTATTACTAACCTCTGCTAAAATACGTCCAGTTCTGGCATCAAACTTCAGTAGTTTATTGTTGGCTGTAGTCACGAGCAGTGAATAATTTATTACTAACCTCTGCTAAAATACGTCCAGTTCTGGCATCAAACTTCAGTAGTTTATTGTTGGCTGTAGTCACGAACAGTGAATAATTTATTACTAACCTCTGCTAAAATACGTCCAGTTCTGGCATCAAACTTCAGTAGTTTATTGTTGGCTGTAGTCACGAGCAGGTGACCCAAACTTTGTGGAGTAAAAAACACTCTCATAGCAGAATCAAGTACAGCCTTTACACTGTCTGATGAAGTGTTGATATTAGATATATCAATTCTTAACACCTAAAACAAAACAAAAATTCACACATCACATGTATCAATAATACATTTTGATTGTTTGTTTTGATGGTGTTTTAATGCCACTTTCAACTTTATTTCAGTTACATCATGGCAGTCAGTTTTATTGATGTTTTTACAAACAAACAAAATTCATAACCGCAGGACCTAATAACATTTTTGTCTTAATCGCAATTTTATATATAGACAAACTTGACTTCATTTTATTGTTAGTGAAACAACAAAGAGAGAGAGAGAGAGAGAGAGGAGAGAGAGAGAGAGAGAGGAGAGAGAGAGAGACAGTACCTGGGCAGAAAAACTGTACTGAAGTCACAAAACCACAAATCATGATAAACATTCAAACAATGGAATTAATAAAAAAAAACTAAGAAATAGTAACAATGCTAATGGCAGTAATGTCTTTGTCTTGACCATAAAACTTAATACCTATATTTGTAAGATTATGTCTGTATCTCTACTTTGTAGAGGTTATTTTTGTGTGTTTAGTTTCTTAAATAAAATGAGATACAAGTCCCTGTCATAAATAAGAAGTCATAGATATTAACCTCATCCAAACTTTTACTGTCCACCACACTGACAATAAATTCTGATGGACCAATGAAAACCATTCTTCTTCCATCTGGACTGACAGACAGTGCTTCAGGTCCTCGTCTCTCACCGCGGGCCACAGTGTTTGCCAACAGACGAAGCAGTGGGAAGTTATCAGCTGTTGCATCATACAGTGCCAAGGAACCAAGAGAACAAGCACTAAATAGATAGTCTCCTGCTGGTGAAAAGGCTAGACCAATAATTTTACCTCTGTGTTGTCTAAAATGAAAAATCAATAATATGAATATCTTTTGTTGTTTTTTTTTTTGCTTAGTCTTCAGTATGTAGGTCAACTAGGTTTGAATTATGGTGTTTAATGCCACTTTCAACAATATTTCAGTTATATCATGGCGGTCAGTTTTATTGGTGGAGGACATGGAGTATCCGGAGAAAACCACCAAATTGTCGCAAGTCACTGACAAACTTTATCACATAATGTTGTATGGAGTACACCTCCCTATGAATGGGGTTCGAACTCACAATTTATTGTGATAGGCATTGATTGCATAGGTAGTTGTAAATCCAACTACCATACAATCACGACCATAACAGCCCCTGTAGGTAATCTAAAATTTACATTTTATTTGTTGTCCCATACAAAACATTTACATTTAGTGATATTTGAGTTATTAGTGAGTGAGTGCTTACTGATTAATGCCAAGTGAGCAGGCAATTTTTCCGATGCATCATGGCTAGAACAATATAGTTACATATTAACAAGATGATGATGATGTGTGTACTAGAACAACATGTCAAGCTGGATTTTTATAATGGTAGCTCACTGAAACAACAGTCTGTGGGTAGACATGTCTCTCAGCTCAGACACATTCTCCTGATTCCAATCCAACCACTCATTCTCCTTAATGCTGCACGCTTAGCGGAGAAGCAACCAATACCAATTTTGTAGTCTTTGGTTTGCCCTGTCATCTCGAACCCATAATCTACCGCAATGGAGACAAGCATGTTAACCATTACACTTAGTTCTAACTTATGCAATAACACAAGTCCTTGAAAGATAGTCTTCCCATTCAAATATCATTTTTATTGCATGAAAAAAAAAAAAAGATAATACTAGCCAATTATGTATACATCAAACACAGTTTTAATATATTTATAATGAATGAAAAGAATCCATAAAAAAGAATGCAAAATCTAGCAAATTTATTTTCACCCACATTAACTTACTTATGTTCTGCCATCATACTTGTGGTCTGTACATTAAATATCCTGACAATGCCATTCTCAAAACCACAGGCAAAGATCTGTCTAGATGGATGATAAGATATTGTACAGGGGCACTCTGAAGGGGCACTGAAATCATACAGCTGAAATACAAATGATCAATGTGTTGTCATGGAGATGGATGATAAGATATAGTACAGGGGCACTCTGAAGGGGCACTGAAATTATACAGCTGAAATACAAATGATCAATGTGTTGTCATGGAGATGGATGATAAGATATAGTACAGGGGCACTCTGAAGGGGCACTGAAATCATACAGCTGAAATACAAATGATCAATGTGTTGTCATGGAGATGGATGATAAGATATTGTACAGGGGCACTCTGAAGGGGCACTGAAATCATACAGCTGAAATACAAATGATCAACGTGTTGTCATGGAGATGGATGATAAGATATTGTACAGGGGCACTCTGAAGGGGCACTGAAATCATACAGCTGAAATACAAATGATCAATGTGTTGTCATAGAGACGGATGATAAGATATTGTACAGGGGCACTCTGAAGGGGCACTGAAATCATACAGCTGAAATACAAATGATCAACATGATGTCATGGAGATTATAATCACGTTTCTATCTATAAAAAAGGATAGCGGCCAACGTTGACAAAAAAAGTAAAAATTGTCAAACAATTAAAAAAAATCCTTTGCACTGAACATTTTCCCTTAACAATTAGTTTTTTTCAATTCAAGTTGAACTTTATGAGGACATCAAACAGAAATACTGTATAGTGGGTAATTTTTGCAAAGCACAAAGTTCAGCTTATTTTTCTGGTTAATTAATTTTTTTTAAATACAACAAATTAACAAATAAAAAGCCAAACGATAACTTGAATATTTTCATTATCATAAAAATATTTTATCAAAAGCAAAATTTTACATCAGTTAAAATAGTTTACTACATGGTGCATACTTTATGGTACATATTTCCCCCTAAAATGGACATGATATCAACACAACTCCCATATTACATGTGTGTGTTGTACCTGTTGTAAAGTTTCTGAGTCCCAGACCCTGATTGTGTGATCTTCTGATACTGTAGCTAAATGTTTTCTGTAGGGATCGACAGCCACACCTGTGATACGTCCAGTGTGAGATCTCATCATAGTCGTATAACTACGAGTCGTCACATCTAACATTCCTAGGTTACCCTACAAATGTATAAAATATATAAAACACAATTTTACATGTCACATTCATTTTCAAATTTTATCTTTTTTTTAAATTTAAATATTAGTTCAATCTTTTTTCCAAATGGGGAAAATAACATTATATATGTTCAACATCACTGCTGTTTATCCCCCAATAGTGACGATTAGGTCTTTATAAAGGATATGTATATCTATATAATTACAGTCAAACCTGTCTATAGTGGTCACCTGGGGGAGAATGACAAAATGACCACTATATACAGGTGACCTTTATATGGAGGGTTTGAATTTTCGACAAGATATTGTACATTTGTTGTGAATAAATATTTTTTAATTACCTGTTATGTTTGCTTGTTATTTTGTTCTTGTGGTCATGTTACTGAACTTACTCTTGTTTACATTTATTGTTGATGAAGTTATCTCAAAGTGATATTAAATAAACCAGTTTCATCCATATTATAAATATCTCTTGGATGATAATCCTTTATCAGATTTGGTAATTTTGATTTCCACTCAGATACAATTGTGACATTTACATCACCACTTTCACCTGACAGTGTACGAAAAACGATGTTATGTCTCTTTAAAAAAGATTGTAGCCAGCCATTTGAAGCTTTGAATTTATCTACTCCAAGGTCCTTAGCAAACTTGAGAGCTTGTTCCTGTATCAATGGGCCGCTAATATTTATTCTTCTGCCAGTTGCTTCTTGAAACCAATCCCAACATAATTGGTTAATGTCTTCATTTCCTGTCGCACGACGTTGACGTTTTCTTGAACCGGGCATATTGTTTTTAAAATCGTCAAGTATCTCCCTTTTTCTTTTTATAATGTTCATGATCTGGGTGCGACCAACACCCATCTCCTCAGCCACAGCCGGACAACTTTTCCCACCATCACACAGATTTATAGCCTTCACTTTATCGTCTAAATTTAAAGTTTGCCTAGTTACGGATGTTGACATGATGCACTAGATACGTAATACAATCTTTCCGATGCAAAATATTTTTGATGAGTGAATTTCTACTCTCATTGTAGTGAATAAAAATCTCAAATAACCCCCGGGTATTACCTGTTCTTCAAGTAATTTATTATTCACAAAATGTAAAATAGAGTTTGTTTATTTAGTTAATTAAATTAATCAATATGTTTTGTTACACTTGTAACACCTCAGCATTTTTAGTACATTAGAGAAAAATACTGATCTTCCGAAATCACTTCCGGTATTATTTAAAAAAACCAATTACCGTTATACAAAGGTTTTATGCTGAAAATTACCAATAAATGGTGGCCGCTGACCACATTGAACAGGTGACCGCTATATCGAATTAAAATATATAGTAAAACGCACTGGGAGAGCACGAAAGTGACCGTTATGACCAGGTGACCATTATACAAAGGTGACCGTTAGGGCAGGTTTGACTGTACATTACTTTCGTTTTTCATTGAAATGTTACAATATGATTGGCTATGAAGTGGTCACATGATTATAAAAGAGATATTTTACATCCCAATAAAACTCAAACCCGAACTTGCATGTGCCTCCATGATGACGTCAGATGTACACAATCAATGGCATAGTAATTTCCAACAGCAAATAATCTAACACAAATAAAATTCACAACGAAAAATTCAACTATATTAAATTTTGGTGTGATTTAAATGTAACATTCTGATGTACATAATATCCATAATTAGAAAATGTTTAATCATAGATGTCTTTTAAAGTATGGACACCAGAATGTGATTTCTGTACAAAAATTAAAGTCTTCATGGATACCATTTTTTGGTACATATAGAATGTGATCTTATGCTTTAAAATGATAATTTATAGGTGGGGTGCGCTTTATGCATAAGAGCAAGTATCAGACACTTTTCTTCAGGTCACGCAGCGAGCTTTCGGTAGCATAGCTTCGAGTCCACGACCGGAAATATTCCCAATGATCGACGAATTAATGTACAAATAACATTAATTGTGTTCATTATATATGATCTATCGATTTTTACAGCAGTTGACAAGGTCAAGGACCGTATACTGTATAACAAGGTGTGAAAAGATAATTGAACATACTGGGACACCTGTCAATATTGAGTCCACTTCAAAATTTGTTTAATCTCTTTGATCTGACAGGTCTTAATTTGTATTGTTTTCTCTTTATGAGCCTGGACACGCATGTAATATTTGAATCGATCATAATTACTTCCCACAAGCTTGCCTATCTTTGATCACATGAACGGTTCATTATTTGATGAATTTACTGATTAAAGATTAAATATATCTACATATTTATTATTTAAAACAACCATAATTCGCACGAAGAACGACAACAACAACAAAAATATTAACTGCTCCATCCGCATCATTTTCATTGCTGCTTTGAACTTGTTTTCAAATTAAACATTAGCGATAAACTTCCCGCATTCACAAAACAGCTAATTTTCGTTTGCAAAATCTAGAATAATCGGTTTAAACTCGTTTAACAAAACTAATTTAACATTTCCCTGTCTACAGTTTATTAAAAAATACATGGATTAACAAATACTTGATCTGTGGTAAGCAGTATTTTTACCTTTTAAACGAGGATTTCTGCCGTGAATGTTTTACTGAATCTTCCTGCGTTCTATAGATAGGAACTAGAATTTTCCCCAGACTTTTTGGAAAGGAAAGGGGGTGCGTTTTATGCACCAGTGCGTTTAATACACACAAAAAGAGCGATAATATTGAACATTTATTAAATTACAAATTATAACAAAATTCCAGTTTGAGAATAGATACAGCGATTTATTTTAATCAATAGACTTAATTGTACCCAAGAAATGTCTTCTTTTATTACTAGTTTGATATTAGACAAACTATAAAAATACTCAAAATATGGACTTTTTGAAAATTGTGACAAACAGAAACAGTTCAGAATTTATTTGCTTTCGTAGTGCTTAAAATGGTTGATTTTAATTCTAGCAGTTAAACTTGAATGCAAATTTTTTTTAAACAAAAATAATCTTAAAAATATGGACTTTCCTGAAAGTTTTGTTGAACAATCTAAACATCTTTTCTGCATGTACTGCAAAACATACAAAATCAGCCTACATGTGAATGGGTATCACCATTTAAAGCTTACAGTAAAAGTACCAGCCAGTATATGAAGTCCATCTGAGGAGAAATCTAAACATATGAATGGTATCACCATTTAAAACTTACAGTAAAAGTACCAGCTAATATATGAAGTCCATCTGAGGAGAAATCTACAGCTGTCACAGGACCTTCATGTTCTGGGAAAAAAAAGAATTATCAATATATTTTTATATTTTTACCCACAACAGTGTACTTATTACAATTCTACATTTCCCTGTGTTTTCATTTTTACATTTTTCATTTTATATTTCCCTACCATCTTTAATTAAAGAAAAAACAAATTAACAGAATTTTGGCCTCTCCAGGCTTGCCAACTGACCCGTTTTTGGCGGGTCACACCTGCAAAAACGCCCCATCACCCGCGGTGGGTCATCGTTTTCACCCGCAAAATCACCCACCAAAAATTGATGCCAAATTGGTAAAGAAAGATAACTCTAATTCAATTAAAATAGGATGTACAATGCTAGATGGCGCTTTTCTTAGGAACGGATGTAATCAACAAAAAATCGCAGCAAGACAATTTGGCGAGTTGTTTTTATAATCATAATGAATTAGATTTAAGAAATGGTTTCTTCAGGGAGGAAGAGGTCTTTGTCTGGGCCCTGTACAAGTACACCATCAAAACGCAAGAAATATGTTTGCAAATATCAGCAGTTCTGGGAGAAAGAGTACGTGGTTAAAAAAAGCGATACTGGTGAAGACATGGCACACTGTAAACTTTGTAATACCAATTTTTCAGTCGCTGCCGGTGCCCTTTATGATGTTAAACGACATGCCAAGAGGTCCACTCATGTTACTGCTGTAGAGGCGTCCTCAAAAAACAAGAGTATAACCAACTTTGTTGATGATAAGAAATCATCCAGTGTTATATTATCTGAGACATTATTCAGCAATTTTGTGGCTGAACACAAATTCCCTTTTTCACTGGCAGATCACTTCACAAAATTACTACCAAAGCTATGTAAGTGACTGTTACGACTTTAAGCCATCACCTGATGTTCTTAAAAGTGCTATGATGGCATGTGTTAATTACAATCTGAGTCTGAAATAAATTGTGTAACTGGTATTATATCATTCTTTCTATATATGTATGAACATATTTTCCAACATTACGTAACTTTTTTTCAAAATGGTGCATCACGCGCTATGACCCACCATCACAGTCCTGGCTGATGGGTCATGACCCACCATAGCATATCAAGAGGTTGGCAGGTCTGCCTCTCTGAAAACTGACAAACTTATGTCATCCAAAAGGACAATTGTCAAATAGAAACTAAGAATGCTTAATAAGATAATTCTGTCACTTTCTAAAAAAAGGTTGACATGGCAAGTTTTACTACACAATACCTATTCCATCAATCTTACTAACATCACACTCAAATTTTAACTCCAATTTATATTCTCCATCAAATAAAAAACATTTGTTACATTTTTTTAAACAAATTTACCTGCTTCCAAATAAACATGTGCAAAGTCTAGAGGCCAAAGTCTGAGATACCCATCATCTGATCCTGTTACACAAAATGTCTCATTCACAGATATACAGTTTAATCCAATGCCTGGACCTGAAATTAAGTTAGTGAGTGAGTGAGTGATTGCTGTTTAACCCCAAGTGAGTAATTTTTCAGCAATATCATGGTGACAACAAGTTGAATTTTGATTAAATGATAATGTCAGTTTTGTACTAGACCAACACATTGAGTTAGATTTTAATAGTATCAGCTCACTGAAACAACATTCCAGAGGTAGACATGCACTACTCTGACACATTATCCTAATTCCGAGTCAACCAGTCTTTTATCCTTACTATTGCATGCTCAAGCAGTGAATAGCAATTCAATGACCCAACCGGTTTTAAACACACAATCTTTCACACTTGATGCAAGCACTCTAATTATTATTCCCCTGAGGTGGTTGACCTGTAATCAATAGACTTGATTCTTTCACACTTGATGCAAGCACTCTAATTATTATTCCCCTGAGGTGGTTGACCTGTAATCAATAGACTTGATTCTTTTACACTTGATGCAAGCACTCTAATTATTATTCCCCTGAGGTGGTTGACCTGTAATCAATAGACTTGATTCTTTCACACTTGATGCAAGCACTCTAATTATTATTCCCCTGAGGTGGTTGACCTGTAATCAATAGACTTGATTCTTTCACACTTAATGCAAGCACTCTAATTATTATTCCCCTGAGGTGGTTGACCTGTAATCAATAGACTTGATTCTTTCACACTTGATGCAAGCACTCTTATTATTATTCCCCTGAGGTGGTTGACCCGTAATCAATAGACTTGATTCTTTCACACTTGATGCAAGCACTCTAATTATTATTCCCCTGAGGTGGTTGACCTGTAATCAATAGACTTGATTCTTTCACACTTGATGCAAGCACTCTAATTATTATTCCCCTGAGGTGGTTGACCTGTAATCAATAGACTTGATTCTTTTACACTTGATGCAAGCACTCTAATTATTATTCCCCTGAGGTGGTTGACCTGTAATCAATAGACTTGATTCTTTCACACTTGATGCAAGCACTCTAATTATTATTCCCCTGAGGTGGTTGACCTGTAATCAATAGACTTGATTCTTTCACACTTGATGCAAGCACTCTAATTATTATTCCCCTGAGGTGGTTGACCTGTAATCAATAGACTTGATTCTTTTACACTTGATGCAAGCACTCTAATTATTATTCCCCTGAGGTGGTTGACCTGTAATCAATAGACTTGATTATTTCACACTTGATGCAAGCACTCTAATTATTATTCCCCCGAGGTGGTTGACCTGTAATCAATAGACTTGATTCTTTCACACTTGATGCACACACTCTAATTATTATTCCCCTGAGGTGGTTGACCTGTAATCAATAGACTTGATTCTTTCACACTTGATGCAAGCACTCTAATTATTATTCCCCTGAGGTGGTTGACCTGTAATCAATAGACTTGATTCTTTCACACTTGATGCAAGCACTCTAATTATTATTCCCCTGAGGTGGTTGACCTGTAATCAATAGACTTGATTCTTTCACACTTGATGCAAGCACTCTAATTATTATTCCCCTGAGGTGGTTGACCTGTAATCAATAGACTTGATTCTTTCACACTTGATGCAAGCACTCTAATTATTATTCCCCCGAGGTGGTTGACCTGTAATCAATAGACTTGATTCTTTCACACTTGATGCAAGCACTCTAATTATTATTCCCCTGAGGTGGTTGACCTGTAATCAATAGACTTGATTCTTTCACACTTGATGCAAGCACTCTAATTATTATTCCCCTGAGGTGGTTGACCTGTAATCAATAGACTTGATTCTTTCACACTTGATGCAAGCACTCTAATTATTATTCCCCTGAGGTGGTTGACCTGTAATCAATAGACTTGATTCTTTCACACTTGATGCAAGCACTCTAATTATTATTCCCCTGAGGTGGTTGACCTGTAATCAATAGACTTGATTCTTTCACACTTGATGCAAGCACTCTAATTATTATTCCCCTGAGGTGGTTGACCTGTAATCAATAGACTTGATTCTTTCACACTTGATGCAAGCACTCTAATTATTATTCCCCTGAGGTGGTTGACCTGTAATCAATAGACTTGATGAAGCTAAGAACCACAATTATTATATTTACCATTGTACGGCACTACAATTTTAATTTAACCTTGCAAAATCTGACAAATACACCAGATTCTCTGAAATTGTATTTATTCTCCAACTATCTACAAGACGTTTACATGGGATTTCAAAATCAAAACATATTTTCCCAATTCTGAAGGGAAGGAATTCATAGTCCTATTTTTCTCTAATTCTGAAGGGAAGGAATTGATAGTTGTATTTTTCTCTTGATTCTGAAGGGAAGGAATTGATAGTTGTATTTTTCTTTGATTCTGAAGGGAAGGAATTGATAGTTGTATTTTTCTTTGATTCTGAAGGGAAGGAATTGATAGTTGTATTTTTCTCTTGATTCTGAAGGGAAGGAATTGATAGTTGTATTTTTCTCTTGATTCTGAAGGGAAGGAATTGATAGTTGTATTTTTCTTTGATTCTGAAGGGAAGGAATTGATAGTTGTATTTTTCTCTGATTCTGAAGGGAAGGAATTGATAGTTGTATTTTTCTTTGATTCTGAAGGGAAGGAATTGATAGTTGTATTTTTCTCTTGATTCTGAAGGGAAGGAATTGATAGTTGTATTTTTCTCTTGATTCTGAAGAGAAGGAATTGATAGTTGTATTTTTCTCTAATTCTGAAGGGAAGGAATTGATAGTTGTATTTTTCTTTGATTCTGAAGGGAAGGAATTGATAGTTGTATTTTTCTCTAATTCTGAAGGGAAGGAATTGATAGTTGTATTTTTCTTTGATTCTGAAGGGAAGGAATTGATAGTTGTATTTTTCTTTGATTCTGAAGGGAAGGAATTGATAGTTGTATTTTTCTCTGATTCTGAAGGGAAGGAATTGATAGTTGTATTTTTCTCTAATTCTGAAGGGAAGGAATTGATAGTTGTATTTTTCTTTGATTCTGAAGGGAAGGAATTGATAGTTGTATTTTTCTTTGATTCTGAAGGGAAGGAATTGATAGTTGTATTTTTCTCTGATTCTGAAGGGAAGGAATTGATAGTTGTATTTTTCTCTAATTCTGAAGGGAAGGAATTGATAGTTGTATTTTTCTTTGATTCTGAAGGGAAGGAATTGATAGTTGTATTTTTCTCTAATTCTGAAGGGAAGGAATTGATAGTTGTATTTTTCTTTGATTCTGAAGGGAAGGAATTGATAGTTGTATTTTTCTTTGATTCTGAAGGGAAGGAATTGATAGTTGTATTTTTCTCTGATTCTGAAGGGAAGGAATTGATAGTTGTATTTTTCTTTGATTCTGAAGGGAAGGAATTGATAGTTGTATTTTTCTCTTGATTCTGAAGGGAAGGAATTGATAGTTGTATTTTTCTCTTGATTCTGAAGAGAAGGAATTGATAGTTGTATTTTTCTCTAATTCTGAAGGGAAGGAATTGATAGTTGTATTTTTCTTTGATTCTGAAGGGAAGGAATTGATAGTTGTATTTTTCTCTAATTCTGAAGGGAAGGAATTGATAGTTGTATTTTTCTTTGATTCTGAAGGGAAGGAATTGATAGTTGTATTTTTCTTTGATTCTGAAGGGGAGGAATTGATAGTTGTATTTTTCTTTGATTCTGAAGGGAAGGAATTGATAGTTGTATTTTTCTCTTGATTCTGAAGGGAAGGAATTGATAGTTGTATTTTTCTCTAATTCTGAAGGGAAGGAATTGATAGTTGTATTTTTCTCTAATTCTGAAGGGGAGGAATTGATAGTTGTATTTTTCTTTGATTCTGAAGGGAAGGAATTCATAGTTGTATTTTTCTCTAATTCTGAAGGGGAGGAATTGATAGTTGTATTTTTCTCTTGATTCTGAAGGGGAGGAATTGATAGTTGTATTTTTCTTTGATTCTGAAGGGAAGGAATTCATAGTTGTATTTTTCTTTGATTCTGAAGGGAAGGAATTGATAGTTGTATTTTTCTTTGATTCTGAAGGGGAGGAATTGATAGTTGTATTTTTCTTTGATTCTGAAGGGAAGGAATTGATAGTTGTATTTTTCTCTTGATTCTGAAGAGAAGGAATTGATAGTTGTATTTTTCTCTTGATTCTGAAGGGAAGGAATTGATAGTTGTATTTTTCTCTAATTCTGAAGGGAAGGAATTGATAGTTGTATTTTTCTCTAATTCTGAAGGGGAGGAATTGATAGTTGTATTTTTCTTTGATTCTGAAGGGAAGGAATTCATAGTTGTATTTTTCTCTAATTCTGAAGGGGAGGAATTGATAGTTGTATTTTTCTCACCTGATCTAAACGTCTGCTTGTCTTTATCTTTTGATTTACCCATGTTAGGTAACAGTCTTCTGACTTGACGTATGGCAACCTTCTGTAACTCTATTTCAAATATATGTCCAGATCTACTGCAGGCATACCTGTATTACAATAAAGTAAATATTAATAATTCAGATCTACTGCAGGCATACCTGTATTAATATAAAGTAATAATTAATATTAATAGTTCAGCTTCTCATGTATTCAAGCTTATTCAAACTTTTGCCATTCAAGATGATTTGGTTGAAAGTTGTTTTAAAGATTCAATTGAAGTACTTTTTTAATAAGAAGATTTATTTGCCGTACAAGTACCCGTGTAATCTCACAGATTTTTAAATCGTTTCGTTTAAAATGAAATACTATCAGTGTGTGCTTGAATATCATCACAGAAATAAAAAGGCTGCAAGAAAAAAAAGTGCTATTAAAGGCAAAACACATGCATTCTTCACTGTTGTTTAAATTTCAAAATGAAGTTTTCATCAAATATCACTTTATTTATATTTTGCAAGTATGAAATCTGAACATTGCTTTCAATTTTAATCTGAAAAAAGGACAAAATTTTAAAACAAAAGCTTAGTATCTCCAAAATCTTATACTAAGAAAAGAACCATACACAAGTCTATCCGATGGATCTCTGTCGGCATGGTAACCAGCTTCAAATGCAACGTCTGTAAATTCCATAGAATGATGTTCTGCAAGGTTCACTGGAGCTGACCTCAGTTGACCTTCTTTGACCCTCCAGAGACGAATATTATCCCTACCACATGATACCATTCTGTAAGGAAAACAAAATATTGAGATAAGACTTTTATTTTCTTATTTGGTCGATTGATTTATTAGGTTGGTTTATGGTGTTTAACGCCACTTTCAACAATATTTCAGTTATTTGGTTGATTGATTTATTAGAACAAGTACAAACATAATAATCAATATGTAGGTTAAACCAACCATGTCAAATTTTACAGTCAAACATGCATTACAGGTCACATTGAATCAGTGGTCACCTGTTATAAACACAAGTTTAAAACACTCCTAACCTGTTTTACATGCTATTTTAACTCAAACAAGATATGATTATAATCTAACGATTATGAAGTCTCCCAAACCGGCCACCGACAACCGGTTTAAAAAATAAATTAAAAGCTACCTTTGAAATCGAACAATGTTGAATTTTTGCGGTATTGTGGCGGCCAAATGACGACCAGTAGACATTTTTCGATGTCAGGAATCATTTCGGGACATCATAATCTACCCACATATGAAATGTCGTTGAAATCGGACAACGTTGAATTTGTGCGGTATTGTGGTGGCCATTTTGCAAATGGCGACCAGTAGAAATTTTTCGATGTCAGGAATCAATTCGGGACATCATAATCTACCCACATATGAAACGGCGTTGAAATCGGACAATGTTGAATTTGTGCGTTATTGTGGCGGCCATTTTGAAAATGGCGACCGGTAGAAATTTTTGAATGTCGGGAATCAATTCGGGACATCATTATCTACCCACATATAAAATTTTGATGATATCGGACAATGTTGAATTTTTACCGCCCATTTTTTATACCGTATTTTGGCAGCCATTTTGAAAATGGCAGACATCTCGAAAATTTTGAAAACGCAGAATTGCTCCTCTAATGGTGACCTATCACTATGTCAAATTTTATGTCTCTATCATTATACATTTAGAAGTTATCAACATTAATGTACGAAATTTCAACTTTCCCATAGGATTCTATAGTAACCCCCACCCCCTTTGAACCCCTCAAAATATGACTTTGACCCCCTTTACCACAAAGCTGAAACTTTAGGACCAACTAGAAACATATATCTATAACTCCATCAAGTATCAAGAAATTCTGTCCAGTAGTTCCTGAGATCTGCCGTGGACAAGTTCATGGTCCGCAGAAAGAAAGGAGAAGAAAGAGGAGAAAGAGAAGAAGAATAATAATAAGAAAAATAATAATAAGAAATGGAGCAAAAACAATAAGTCTCCAAACGTTGTTTGGGAGACTTAATAAGCAGTCATCTCACTAATGCTGTCAGCAGTCGCCCAAAGTTTATCCCATCATATCAGCTTACTGGTATTGAACAGTCAGTTTTTATTCTAGATTTCAAAATATCATCAGTAATTAACTTTCTAAATGTTCTTATTACAAGATATATATACAATATACGTACATTGTCGGTAAATATAAAATTTATTTGTACGAGCTTTAGAAACAGGCAGTATAGCGAGCCTTTGGCGAGCTTTTCAGGCCTGTTTCGCAGCGAGTACAAATGAATATTATATTTAACGACAATGTACGTATATTGTGTTTATCCTGCAATGTCAAAAAAGTCGGAAAACTTGTCAGATTTAAACAAAAAGGACAGAAACAAGCGTCATTCCTCGCCTTTCATAAATGTTGTCAAGGGTGTCTTCTTAGTGGTCCGTGTTACATTAGTACCAGTTTCATACTTGTCTGTGCCCTCCGCTGTACATAGCTACAGGATACCAGGAAAGTTTATTCGTAGGCTGAAAAGTTTATTCGTATAGTACGAAAAGTTTATTCGTCTAGTACGAATAAAGCAAAAATTTATTCGTATAGCATATTTGTACAGCAAATGTACTGATTGCTGGATAAAACCCTGCACTCGTTCTATTTGAGCAGTCAAATTGCATTAACTGAATAAATTTTTGTTATTTTAGGTCACTGACCAAGATATAGTTCTTTTGGTACCTGATTCATGTAGAGCGACGGTAAGAAATGGTAACAATATAAGAACGGACTTCACATAGGACACTATAAAAAATTATCAGAATGGCACCTGTTCCTGCTCTGCTCTTTTTATACAACTTGGCAGTTGTATTGAGGCTTTCATTACATTGCAAGATAAATGCAATATATGTACATTGTCTGAAAATATAAAATTCATTTGCACTCAGTGCAAAATAGGGTTGATAAGCTCGCCATAGGCTTGCTTTTCTACCTGTTTCTAAAGCTCATACAAATAAATTATATATTTTCCAACAATGTATGTATTGTCTATGCACTATTTAAGGGGGTAACCATACACTCCAGGGAGATAACTCTTTAAAATCATTTGAACGTTTTGATCATATGATGTTTATGCAGATTTCAAGCATCTCGGTGATCAAAACCACAGAGAGAAAAGCTGCTATGTGGCTAGTGAATTTATAGCTCTGAGTCTGTTGGTTGGAATTTCTTAAAATTTTGATATTTATTACAGTGGATATATTCAAACACACTGCCAAAAAAATAAGAAAATTAAACGAGCAGATCAAATTTTACCTGAAGTGTATGGTACTACCTTAAGCTATCAAATATATTGTCTATGCACTAATTAAGCTATCAAATATATTGTCTATGCACTAATCAAGCTATCAAATATATTGTCTATGCACTAATTAAGCTATCAAATATATTGTCTATGCACTAATTAAGCTATCAAATATATTGTTTATGCACTAATTAAGCTATCAAATATATTGTTTATGCACTAATTAAGCTATAAAATATATTGTCTATGCACTAATTAAGCTATCAAATATATTGTTTATGCACTAATTAAGCTATCAAATATATTGTCTATGCACTAATCAAGCTATCAAATATATTGTCTATGCACTAATCAAGCTATCAAATATATTGTCTATGCACTAATTAAGCTATCAAATATATTGTCTATGCACTAATTAAGCTATCAAATATATTGTTTATGCACTAATTAAGCTATCAAATATATTGTTTATGCACTAATTAAGCTATCAAATATATTGTCTATGCACTAATTAAGCTATCAAATATATTGTTTATGCACTAATTAAGCTATCAAATATATTGTCTATGTACTAATTAAGCTATCAAATAACTGAATCAGAAATAATCAACTGAAAATTGTTACAAACACACTGTAGTTTTACAAAGCAACCGCCAGGTTTTCCTAATAATTATCTTCTGGTAACATTAATATGCCAATTATTAGACAATCATGAGTTACCAATAGTAAATAAACAGTCAATTATCTAATTCAGTCATGTTTACTTAGTCACAAAGGTGACTGCTGAATACAGGTTTGACTGTGGTACAATGGAGTTGTCAAGAGGCCATTTACAAAATTCTCCCTCGATACTGTCAAAGAAAATGACTCTTTACAGAATTCTACCTATATAAAATACATTCAAGGGTTACGTTATTGGTGTTTATTGTCATCTTCAGCTGTCAGCTATATCATGACTACCAGACTTAACAGGAAAGTCATTTCTTGTTTAATTAACACTAAACAACAACTTGGGCCTGGTTGTTCAACTTGTTGTTAAATTAATCATATGGTTATATTTAACCATTGGTTAAAGATTTAATGATGGGTTAGTAAACCAAGGGTTAAAAATGAGTTTTTCAATTTCATTTAACAACTACTTGGTTAAATAACCATTTGGAGAAAATTTAACCAAATTTAACTGCAGGTTTAATATTTAACCAAGACCAATGTATCCCACAATTCCTTGTTTTATCCTAGCAGCAGATAAATAAAAAAATTGATATGGTTGACTCAATCCCCCCCTTCTCAGGACAAAAAGATGCTGAAGAAATGCAATTTCAGTATAGAGGAGATTGTCTTAATACAGAGGGAAGTGGAAAAAAATTATACCATCATAAATTCAAAGCACTTAATATAATCACAAATGAAACTAGAGGCTCAGTGTGCTGAGCCTGTGTCGCTCACCTTTCATTCTGCTTTGAGGAAACTTAATACAGAACCTTCCATAGGTGCTTCCCACCAAGTTTCGGTTCATTTGGCTAAGCAGTAACAGAGAAGAAGGTTTTTAGAAATCGACCAATCAGACACAAGAATGGCCTGTGGTGGCCATTTTATAAACGGATGGGAACTAAATGTGCAATCTTTATAGATGACCTTCCAATGATGCTTCCTACCAAGTTTTGATTCATTTGGCAAAGAGTTTTCAGAGAAGAAGAATTTTTAGAAATCAACCAATCAGAAACAAGAATTGCATGTGGTGGCCATGTTAGTTAACGGATCGGAATTAAATGAGCAATCTTTATAGAACACCTTCCAAGGATGCTTCCTACCAAGTTTCAATTCATTTGGCCAAGCGGTTTCAGAGGAGAAGATTTTTTTAGAAATTAACCAATCAGAAACAAGAATTGCCTGTGGCGGCCATATTTGTTAACGGATCGGGACGAAATGAGCAATCTTTATAGAGGGCCTGCCATAAATGCTTACTACCAAGTTTCGGTTCATTTGGCCAAGCGGTTTCAGAGGAGAAGATTTTTAAAAATCGGCCAATCAGAAACAAGAATTGCCTATGGTGGCCATGTTTGTTAATGGATCGGGACAAAATGAGCAAAGTTTAGAGAGGACCTTCCATAGATGCTTCCTACCAAGTTTCAGTTCATTTGGCTGAGAGGTTTCAGAGGAGAAGATTAAAATGTGAAAAGTTAACGGACAACAGACAACGGATGCCAAGTGATGGCAAAAGCTCGCATTGCCTTTGGCAAGGTGAGCTAACAAAAAAGTATGTACTGAGATACCTGAGAAGACCAGCTCACTGGGAGTTGCCATTAGGACCCAAAATGAAATCAAAGAAAAATGGAACTATCTGAAAAAAAGAGGCAAGAAACATATTCACGAACCACAGACAAGAGCAAGGGAAAACAGTGTTTCCTTCAAAGGTCTGGATGGGGTTGATACATGTATGTATTCAAATACAGCAAGATAGTGATGGTAAAATTACGTTCCATGTGCTTTAACTTTCAACAGAGGTCATTCTAAATCATTTTCATTTTGTATTTCTGAGTTGTTAGCAGTCTGCAATGTTTACATGTTTACGCTAGAATGACCTTTACTCGACAATCGACCTAAATTGTGAACTAAAGAAACAGTTGGCAAAATACCTCAAGATTATCATTACTTGCTGTTCCACTGTCAGCGCAGTCTTCTTGTTCGTCCCTCTTTGTAAATTCTCACGGACCAGTTCTGTGATATAATTTATCCCCTCTCTGCCAAAACGATATATTTTCCTAACTTCTTCATTTGTAAACAAATTTGCACAGAGCTCAATTGCCTGAAACACTCTGGGTTTCCTGTTTTGTATGGGAGGCGTCATAAAAAGAACCTGTCTGGCAGCCATTTTGAATTGATAACCAATGGTTAAATATTTTAACAGAGCCCCTATACCGTGGTTAAATATTAATCAGTTTAACCATGCTTTTAACCAGTAGGTAAATTTAACCATAAGTTGAACAATGCATTGCATGCTTTGGTTAAATTTTAACCATAGGTTATCATTTTTAACCATTGGTTAAAATTTAACTACAAGTTGAACAACCGGACCCTGGCCTCATGTTAATAATATTTTTTAGTACTCCAAATTCGTCCAATAAAAACACTTCATTTATTGCATGCAGTGTTCTGATTGGATGATTATCGAGTAGGAAAATCGAATTCATACTCAGTTTCATGACCTTGAGGCCTGTATTGTTGAATTCCTTTTTTAAGCCATTACCTTGTATCATCAAAAGCCGATACTCTAAGTCGTACAATATCTACATCTGTGTGGGCCTTAGCTGTCACTGATATCTCTCTATTTTTCAACACCTTTGAGGTGTTCCAAATGACAACCATCTACATAACAAAATACATAAATGATAATAGGATATTTGCATTGAAAAAAACCTGATATTATAGAATTCTCTACATTTTTTTGTGTATTTATAACATAATTTGATTCTACTTTCCAAATAAGGGAACTGCATCGGTGGCATAATGGTTAGCGTGCTCGCCTCAAGTGCGGTAGATCATAGGTGCAAGCCCCGGTCGGGTAAAACCAAAGACTATAAAATTGGTATTTGTTGTTTCTCCGCTAAGCATGCAGCATTAAGGAGAAAGAGCAAAGACTGGTTGGCTTGGAATCAGAATAATGTGTCCGACTGGAACGACATGTCTACCACACGGACTGTTGTTTCAGTGAGCTAGCGCTATAAAAATCCAACTCAGCGTGTTGGTCTAGTACAAAGTGGATCCCATCATCATTTAATTGAAAATTAACTTGTTCTCGCCATGATATAGCTGAAAAATTGCTGAATTGGCATTAAACAACAATCTCTCTCACTCACTCATTCCAAATAATGGGTTGTCGTGGTTTTGATTGTATGGTGATTGGATTTATAACTACCTATGCAATCAGTGCCTAACACCACTCAAATTGTGAGTTCGAATCCCACTCATGGTGAGGTGTACAACAATATGTGATAATTTTGTCTGTGACTTGCAGCAGGTCTGTAGTTTTTTCTGGGTACTGTTTCCTCCACCAATAAAACTGACTGCCTAGATATAACTGAAATATCATTGAAAGTGGTGTTCAACACCATAAACCCCCCTATACTTTCCAAATATCACTGAAGGTCTTTTGCTCGAATCAATATTTTTTTTTACTTAAAAGTGCTATTTTGTAGCCAACCCATCGTCATAAATTCAAATTCTTGTTGAAAGTAACTATTCTATTGGAGATTGATTTTAAACACATAGTTATATTAACAGCTGACACATGTACTTACATTTTTGCCTTGATTATCTTTACCAACTCCACATAGCATGTTACCTTTGTGTGCAAAACTGGAAAATACAAAATCCAACAGTAATTATGACATAATATTTATTACGTTACTCCTTTTCATATTACAATTTTATTATATAGATTCAAAAATCACTATCCTGAGGAATATTGTTACCTTGAACCTGCATGAGTTGTTTCCTTTCACAACTCAAAAGTAAAAATTAGTTCCGTTTGAAGGAAATTTTATCTTAATTTATACACGATAACTTGAATGTTTAGCTGTTTAGAAGTAAAATTATCATTCCCTTGACACTGACATAATGATTTGATTTGATTTTTGGGGTTTTAACGCCACTTTCAGCAATATTTCAGCTATATCATGGCGACCAGTTTTAGTGGTGGAAAAAGCCAGAGTACCGGGAGAGAACCACTGACCATGGACAAGCAACTGGTAAACTTTATCACTTGTGGCTGCGAGTCAAGTGCACCCTTTTTTGTAATTTACAAAGCCGGGCGCGAACCCACGCCGTATTGGTGATAGGCTTGTACGAGTTGTTAGGTAATGCAACTACCTAACTCATTGAGCCACCCGGGCCCTTCAATGACATAATGAGGTTTGACTATATACAGTAATCCCCATCTTATAAGGTCATCCCTCTTATTTTCTGATGCAATGAGGTAGTAAAATACTACTAAATTGCACCCCTCTCATAAAGCTTCTTGTTCATTTTAGAAGGAGTGGCCTAATAAGAGGGGGCTACTTTACCTTCAATTATTACTTAGAAGGTAGGAGGCAGTGCAATCATTTTTTTGAGTGTACAAGTGATAGTTTTTTTTTTTACGACAACCAAGTTATTTGTCAAAGGTATCATTGCAAAAACGTAGGTTTTTAATGATGCACACTCACTGAACAGGTTTACATGTTGCTTTACTCTGACACATTATCCTGATTCCAAGTCAACCAGTCTTTACTCTTACTTCTTAATGCTGCGTACTGAGTGAAGAAGCAGCAACTATCACTATTATAGTCTGGTTTGACAAGAGCAGGGATCAAACCGTCATAAAATTAGAGGTTTTGAACAGTTTCTAAAACAGAATAAGATTATTAATACCCCTGTTTGTTATTTTTCAAAATAATAAAGTAAACATTTTGTCAATTAGAAGATTACTATGTATCAAAACCATAAAATAAATAAAAAAAATACTCTAGCATACCTTAAACAGTAAGTAAGATATGATATGGATGTGCTACTGTTAGTAAGAAAGGATACGGATGTAAATGAACATAAGAGACTATCCAACAGTTTAACACAAATTAATGTCCAGGAACAACACTTTTTTTTTCAATTGTTTTATATTTCAATCACAGAAGGATTTTTACCAATGAGCATAATTCATACCCTGCAATGAGTTTGTAACAGCCCATGGCAGTACTTTTTACTTCTGCCAATAAATGGTACATCTGGTCGTCTTCGTTATTTTGACATTATTTGGAGTAGAGAATTTTATATAATTCAGCATACTTTTGACAGTGCACGAAATGTACACGAGATTCACACATATAATTCAGCATACTTTTTATAGTGCACGAAATGTACATGTGATTCACACATATGATTCAGCATACCTTCAGACAATACAAGAATTACATGTGACAGTTACATTATACATCAGCCTACCTTAGACAGTGTAATGAATGTACATGTGTTTTACACCTACCTTAGACAGTGTAATGAATGTACATGTGTTTTACACCTACCTTAGACAGTGTAATGAATGTACATGTGTTTTACACCTACCTTAGACAGTGTAATGAATGTACATGTGTTTTACACCTACCTTAGACAGTGTAATGAATGTACATGTGTTTTACACATAGATAAACATTCTCCTGTATTAAACTTCCATACTCTAACAACACTAAGATCTCCTGTCTGTCCAGAGGCCAACATGGTACTGTTACCTGTCATACTTATGCAGGATACCTACAATATAGCACACAATGATATTTACTTAATTACAAAATTTCTAATAGAAGATTTTTTCAATGTAAACAATGAAACAAGACACCTTTATGATATTACCTGTACACTTTTCTACCCGTACTATTTTAAGTCAAAACATATATGGTGTATTTTTTGCTTTGTCTATTTTTGTTTACTGCACCTATTAATAGAAGATATTTTTAATGCACACAATCACTTTGGTGATATAACCTGTACACATACAAGTTAAAACATTTATTGCGTATTTTTTGCTTTCATTCCATAATTCAACTTTAATTTGAATTATAGTATTTTTTAGGTAGACCAATGAAAAGTATGCAATAAATGTTAACAAAATTTCATACCTTATCAGTGTGTCCTATAAAGAACCTCTGATGTCCATTGCTGACCCTCATAGCTACAACTACAGCATGACAAGGGTAGATAACTGAGGAACCGTCAACTGACCAGAGTGCCTGAAAAAAATCATAACTCTACTAACCAATTATTGATTAATACAGCAGCCTAATAAACAATTTTATCATGAAGGTTTAGGTTTATGGGGTTTAATACCACTCTCAACAATATTTCAGCTATATCATGGTGGTCAGTTTTATTGGTGGAGGAAACCGGAGTCCCAGAGAAAACCACTGACCTGTCACAAGTCACTGACAAACTTTATCACAAACTGTTGTATCGAGTACACCTCGCCATGAACTGGATACGAACTCACAACTTTAGTGGTGTTAGGCACTAATTGCACAGGTAGTTGTCAATCCAACTACCATACAATCACAACCACGACAGCACCTAACAAGTGTATAATTTTTCTTCAATTGTAAACTGGAAAATAGTCTCCTGGTGTCCTGCTTATAAGTAGAGTGGAAGGCAAAGACAATTAAAAAAGCTATGTACCAGTGTAAGACAGATTTAATATAGGACATCTTTGAAATCAGTTTAGAATGGTCTGTAGTGATGTCTGTTTCAACAGTTTTATTAAATGTGACAACATTTTTGTAGCTTTTTGACAATGCATGATAAATAGAATATACATGTTGACAAAACTTTAATTCATTGATACTAACTACGAAATAGGTGAGAAAAACTGATACAAAATAAATTTAACATTTTCTGACAACGTATATATTTGTACTAGTACCCTTTCTCAATTGTCAGGATCACTATGTTCACATGCTTCCATGAACTCATGTTAAACTAATAAAAGATGGGAAACTCCAAGTACACTAGAATGACATCTGTAAATAGCTCAGGTAATGTGTCAAATATATTGACAAAGAAAACGACTAACTTGTCACACAAAAGTTGTGAATTAAACTCACAACTTCACTCATGATAGACATTTACTGTATAGACAGAAATATATCTAACTACCATACAAACATGACTATAACAACCCCCTATATTCTAAATCATATGTACTTACATCTTTAAATGTAGATCCACCAAATCCAACTATCCTCCTTAGCTTAAGTATAGGATCTGGTTCTAATGCCTGAAAATGATCAAATAGTTTAATTATTGACATTTAACCATAAATAAAATATGACACCCTAAAATACTATTGTTTTTAAAAAAAAAAATTTTTGTATTATTAAAAATAGTGTTTAGCATTTTCTATCCAAAAAAAAATGAGAATAGCAGTCTTGTTATCATGGCTTTGATCATTTACAATAACAACAGTATCAGTGGTGTAATGGTTATCATGGCTTTGATCATTTACAATAACAACAGTATCAGTGGTGTAATGGTTATCATGGCTTTGATCATTTACAATAACAACAGTATCAGTGGTGTAATGGTTATCATGGCTTTGATCATTTACAATAACAACAGTATCAGTGGTGTAATGGTTATCATGGCTTTGATCATTTACAATAACAACAGTATCAGTGGTGTAATGGTTATCATGCTTGCCTTGAGTGCTTCAGATCGTGGTTTCTAACCAAAAGCTATAAAATCACTATTTATTGCTTGTCCGCTATGTCCGTAGCATTAAGGAGAAAGAGCTAAGACTGGTTGTCTTGGAATCAGTATAATGTGTCTGAGTGGAGCAACATGTCTACCTCCAGAATTTTCAGTGAGCTAGCACTATAAAAATCCTACCCAGCACATTAGTCTAGTACAAAGCGGACATCATTATCATCTCATCGAATATAACACGTTCTCCCCATGATATAGCTGAAATATTACTGAAACATTAAACAATAATCACTGACTCACTCATTTACTATAACCCTCTATTCTTTCATCAGTCAATGAGGTATAGGTATGTACATGGCCGATTGTGAGAAAGCTTACCATGTTTTTATAGATCATAAGATGCTTGTGAGAAAGCTTACCATATTCTTATAGATCATAAGATGCTTGTGAGAAAGCTTACCATGTTCTTATAGATCATAAGATGCTTGTAAGAAAGCTTACCATGTTCTTATAGATCATAAGATGCTTGTGAGAAAGCTTACCATGTTCTTATAGATCGTAAGATGCTTGTGAGAAAGCTTACCATGTTCTTATAGATCATAAGATGCTTGTGAGAAAGCTTACCATGTTCTTATAAATCATAAGATGCTCTGTGGTTTTCTCTGCCAACGCTTGCATCCTATACCACTGAATCCAATCAACTCAATGTAGCGGTAAGATTGTTTAAAGTAGCAGAAAACAAACTTTCGATGAATTAAACATTTTAGTAACACAATGAAACCTGTCTTAACCAAACCCTGAATAAAACAGAATCCTGTATAAATCAAACTTTTAATAAAGTCCTGACGTAGGAAATCCTTCTTAATTTAAACAGTATAAACCAAAACACCTGTCTATAACATATATAAAAGTTGATGGAGGTTCAACACAGGTTACATAATAATCTTGTACAGTTGTATAATCAACATTACATACCGTATAATTAGCTTTCTTTACAGCAGGCATGTGTGCATTTCCTTTTACTTTTGCTACATTAACAGGCTAAAATAAGAATAACATAATAATTTCACCAGATGTAAAAAAGCAAGCAAGAATAGGCTCACATGACTCTGTATTGCTCACCTGGAACTGATTTTTTTTCAAAATGTACTTAATTTCCCTATTTTATGCACCCTACTAGCCTTTCCTTAAGAAGGATCAGCTATATTTGCATCAATCTAAATCTCCTCTGGATGACAAGTGATACTACAAACAAAATGACTGTGACATAAAAAGCATACTTTGATAATGTTTCAAACAGAATAGTGACCTAGATGTAGGCCTTGATAACAATACTTCAAACAGAAGTAGACATTGATGATTATACTGCAAAAAATTAATGCTCTAAAAAGTAGATCTTGATAATACTTCTTCAAACAAACCAGACACAAATCAATTACATAAAATTGCAAGCTCTGTTAAAATGAAGTCATAATGTTCCAAATTTTATTTTAAAAGAATCGAGTTTAACTGAAAGCAAATATATATCTGCAGATAAAGACTATAATTGGGTCACCATAACCTGGCCAGGACATTGCCAAAATAATATCATCATAACCTGAAATAAATTTGTTTAAAGGCTGGATTAATCATTTGTCTGTATTTAAACAGCAACACTTTTCAGCATTTCGTTTATTTAAACAATAATTACCTCCCCTGTATATCTATCATCTTGATGAATAACTACATCATCTGTTGGATGAGCAAAGACATGAATTTCTCCTTCTTCATCCCTATGTATATCTACATCATCAACTCCTATCATTGGCAATTCTTTAGTTACTTGTATTCTCTTCATAGGTTTCTTAAATAAAACAAGAACAATTTATAAATAGGGCCTGGGTGCCTGTCGAATGGCAATAGTGGCTGAGACTGATGGAATTATTGATAATCAGTTTAAACTTTCTTTTCATGACAAGAGGAAATCACATTATAAACATAAGAACACATCACTGATGGTTGGTGTTTATTACACAGTAACTATGGGATCTTATATCATAAGTAAAAACTAATAGATGTAATGTGTATAATTTATATTTGAAATAGTAGACAAACATTAATTTTTTAATTTCTAATACCATTTATATTAATAAAACTATTAAAAAAATATTCGATTTTGAATTTTTTGTTCAGTTAAAAATAATTTCTACTGTGTACATTGATATCACATTCATTAAATTAAATCATTACAAGTCATGATAAAATTACAAGTAATGATAAAATTACAAGTAATGATAAAATTCATTTTGTTGACATGACTTCATGAATATTCATGAATTTTTGTCATGTGAATACAGAATTCTGTGCATTTAATTTTCTAGTTTATTTTAATTATAATTACACCTTATATAAGAATCCTGGATTTTGATTGGTTAATAGCTGCTGTATTTTTCGTGTATTTTCATATTTAGGATTAATTTCGCTCATTTTTACCGCTGTCGGCGTATGTGCAAGAGGATTTAACTTTTTTCCTCTGTGCCGTGGTATTTGCGAAAACGTATGTCACTTTTTTACCTTCGCTGCTTCAAACCGCCAAATTCATTCGGAATATTTCTTCTTTACCTTTATACATAAGGTAACGTGATTAATCAAATTTGAAACCCGGAAGTGTTCTGATGTAAAGGATTTAACTTTTTTCCCTCTGTGCCGTGGTATTTGCGAAAACGTATTTCACTTTTTTACCCTCACGTGCCTCAAACCACCAAATTCATTCGGAATACTGTCTGACATAACAAATCGAAATACTACCATTGTACCTGCTGAAGGGAACAGTTCAAAGCGTACTATAGTATTTAACAATTGCCAAGTTACAAACAATAAAAACAAAATATTCCTGAAAACGACAAAAAAAAGGTATTATTTATTTAGCCAGTGTTCTAAATAATATTCTGTGTAATTAAACAGATATATCATATTGTGAGGGGTATTTGCGAAAAATATCAGTCTTGAGACTAAATTTCCCTTGCCTATTGACTTGGGAAATTTTTTGTCTCTCGAATGGTATTTTTAACAAATACCCCTCCCAAACATGATATATCTGTTCAAAATTTCATTGTGAGATAAGTTCATTGTCATTTATTCACTGACCGTACTTGTAGTGGTTGAATAAGGGTTATAGTGAGTAACACACTCACGTAGAATTATATAGTCTCTCTGTCATTAGAACAGATTTGATCAACTTACCTGTCTAGGCTTTGTCATATTATGTATAAGAGATATATCAACTTACCTGTCTAGGCTTTGTCATATTATGTATAAGAGATATTCTCTCTGATACACATTTACTGACATCAACTTACCTGTCTAGGCTTTGTCATATTATGTATAAGAGATATTCTCTCTGATACACATTTACTGATATCAACTTACCTGTCTAGGCTTTGTCATATTATGTATAAGAGATATTCTCTCTGATACACATTTACTGATATCAACTTACCTGTCTAGGCTTTGTCATATTACGTGTAAGAGATATTCTCTCTGATACACATTTACTGACATCAACTTACCTGTCTAGGCTTTGTCATATTATGTATAAGAGATATTCTCTCTGATACACATTTACTGATATCAACTTACCTGTCTAGGCTTTGTCATATTACGTGTAAGAGATATTCTCTCTGATACACATTTACTGACATCAACTTACCTGTCTAGGCTTTGTCATATTATGTATAAGAGATATTTTCTCTGATACACATTTACTGACATCAACTTACCTGTCTAGGCTTTGTCATATTATGTATAAGAGATATTCTCTCTGATACACATTTACTGACATCAACTTACCTGTCTAGGCTTTGTCATATTATGTATAAGAGATATTCTCTCTGATACACATTTACTGACATCAACTTACCTGTCTAGGCTTTGTCATATTATGTATAAGAGATATTCTCTCTGATACACATTTACTGACATCAACTTACCTGTCTAGGCTTTGTCATATTGTGCATAAGAGATATTCTCTCTGATACACATTTACTGACATCAACTTACCTGTCTAGGCTTTGTCATATTATGTATAAGAGATATTCTCTCTGATACACATTTACTGACATCAACTGACCTGTCTAGGCTTTGTCATATTGTGCATAAGAGATATTCTTTCTGATACACATTTACTGACATCAACTTACCTGTCTAGGCTTTGTCATATTATGTATAAGAGATATTCTCTCTGATACACATTTACTGACATCAACTTACCTGTCTAGGCTTTGTCATATTGTGCATAAGAGATATTCTCTCTGATACACATTTACTGACATCAACTGACCTGTCTAGGCTTTGTCATATTGTGCATAAGAGATATTCTTTCTGATACACATTTACTGACATCAACTTACCTGTCTAGGCTTTGTCATATTGTGCATAAGAGATATTCTCTCTGATACACATTTACTGACATCAACTTACCTGTCTAGGCTTTGTCATATTATGTATAAGAGATATTCTCTCTGATACACATTTACTGACATCAACTTACCTGTCTAGGCTTTGTCATATTGTGCATAAGAGATATTCTTTCTGATACACATTTACTGACATCAACTTACCTGTCTAGGCTTTGTCATATTATGTATAAGAGATATTCTCTCTGATACACATTTACTGACATCAACTTACCTGTCTAGGCTTTGTCATATTATGTATAAGAGATATTCTCTCTGATACACATTTACTGACATCAACTTACCTGTCTAGGCTTTGTCATATTGTGCATAAGAGATATTCTTTCTGATACACATTTACTGACATCAACTTACCTGTCTAGGCTTTGTCATATTATGTATAAGAGATATTCTCTCTGATACACATTTACTGATATCAACTTTCTTTGGAGAAACTCTTTGTGAAGAATTTACTGATATGTCATCTGAAATGATAATTCATTTTGTTTTCTTCAAGCACATACATTACATATAAAGCAAACTAGTAAATTAAAAAATTAAAATAATTTCTGATAAAGCTTGAAATCTTATTTCCAATGAGGTTTGGTTTTGTTTGGTTTATGGCACTTAATGCCACTTTCAACAATATTTCAGTTATATTGTGGCAGTCAGTTTTATCTTGACATAAATATACTAAGCTTAAAATATATCGTATACCTACTGTACATGTATAATTCATTTAATTTGTTAAACTGACGTTTTTTTTTATATCTACTTGTAGCTAGTGAACGTAAATATAAACATTTAACTATTTTATGCTCCTTGAGACATGTACAGAAGAAAATCCCCTGATCACTGCTTGATGCCTTTAAATGTGTCTACACTGTACACTGTATTCTTAAACTTCAAACAAGAATAGAAAAAGTAAAATTGTTCTAAACCAGATACAAAAGTGATATATTAATGCTCTTCAATTCATTAATATTCTTTTTAAAATTGAAAAAAGTGGGATGTATCAGAAAATTAAGTAATAAGGTATAACTATTGAACAAATTATCCCATACCTGTAGAGTTTTCAATGTTTTCAAACTGTATTGAATCAAATGGCTTTCTGGAACCTTCATTAGGAAATCTGAAAAATATTAGAAACAAAAACTGACATTTCCCAAATGCAGATTAAATTAATTGTACATGTATATACAATTTCGTTTATACAGAAAACGAGGAAATAGCGGACATATACTATAAAGATGGAAATGTTTCCTTAATATTTGCACATACTTCCTCCATTTGATTAATGTATCAATAATATAACGATGTTTACAGAAAGAGATTACTATTTTGTGGTATGTGCAATTATCTTATTACCAATTATGTAGAAAAGTAGTCTAGGGACCGCTGAAGGTCCCCAGCAGGCCCAGGGCAGCAACCCACCCATAAGCTTCCTAAAAATTAGAAATTAAAGGACTGTTTTAACAGCAGACAATTGAGTCAATCCCTTTTCATTTTTAGGGCATTCAGGACATATTTGCCATTGTCCGAATCCGCAACTGCATGCAATATGATACAAAAACAAATTACAATAACTAATTCTATGAGTGATTCTTTAGCAAAGATGCAGCAAATACCAATTTCACAGTCCTTGATTTGACCTGATTAGTGAAGCCATGATCTTACACACTTAAGACAAGCATCGATTAGTAGGGATGTGAAGCCATGATCTTACACACTTAAGACAAGCATCGATTAGTAGGGATGTGAAGCCATGATCTTACACACTTAAGACAAGCATCGATTAGTAGGGATGTGAAGCCATGATCTTACACACTTAAGACAAGCATCGATTAGTAGGGATGTGAAGCCATGATCTTACACACTTAAGACAAGCATCGATTAGTAGGGATGTGAAGCCATGATCTTACACACTTAAGACAAGCATCGATTAGTAGGGATGTGAAGCCATGATCTTACACACTTAAGACAAGCATCGATTAGTAGGGATGTGAAGCCATGATCTTACACACTTAAGACAAGCATCGATTAGTAGGGATGTGAAGCCATGATCTTACACACTTAAGACAAGCATCGATTAGTAGGGATGTGAAGCCATGATCTTACACACTTAAGACAAGCATCGATTAGTAGGGATGTGAAGCCATGATCTTACACACTTAAGACAAGCATCGATTAGTAGGGATGTGAAGCCATGATCTTACACACTTAAGACAAGCATCGATTAGTAGGGATGTGAAGCCATGATCTTACACACTTAAGACAAGCATCGATTAGTAGGGATGTGAAGCCATGATCTTACACACTTAAGACAAGCATCGATTAGTAGGGATGTGAAGCCATGATCTTACACACTTAAGACAAGCATCGATTAGTAGGGATGTGAAGCCATGATCTTACACACTTAAGACAAGCATCGATTAGTAGGGATGTGAAGCCATGATCTTACACACTTAAGACAAGCATCGATTAGTAGGGATGTGAAGCCATGATCTTACACACTTAAGACAAGCATCGATTAGTAGGGATGTGAAGCCATGATCTTACACACTTAAGACAAGCATCGATTAGTAGGGATGTGAAGCCATGATCTTACACACTTAAGACAAGCATCGATTAGTAGGGATGTGAAGCCATGATCTTACACACTTAAGACAAGCATCGATTAGTAGGGATGTGAAGCCATGATCTTACACACTTAAGACAAGCATCGATTAGTAGGGATGTGAAGCCATGATCTTACACACTTAAGACAAGCATCGATTAGTAGGGATGTGAAGCCATGATCTTACACACTTAAGACAAGCATCGATTAGTAGGGATGTGAAGCCATGATCTTACACACTTAAGACAAGCATCGATTAGTAGGGATGTGAAGCCATGATCTTACACACTTAAGACAAGCATCGATTAGTAGGGATGTGAAGCCATGATCTTACACACTTAAGACAAGCATCGATTAGTAGGGATGTGAAGCCATGATCTTACACACTTAAGACAAGCATCGATTAGTAGGGATGTGAAGCCATGATCTTACACACTTAAGACAAGCATCGATTAGTAGGGATGTGAAGCCATGATCTTACACACTTAAGACAAGCATCGATTAGTAGGGATGTGAAGCCATGATCTTACACACTTAAGACAAGCATCGATTAGTAGGGATGTGAAGCCATGATCTTACACACTTAAGACAAGCATCGATTAGTAGGGATGTGAAGCCATGATCTTACACACTTAAGACAAGCATCGATTAGTAGGGATGTGAAGCCATGATCTTACACACTTAAGACAAGCATCGATTAGTAGGGATGTGAAGCCATGATCTTACACACTTAAGACAAGCATCGATTAGTAGGGATGTGAAGCCATGATCTTACACACTTAAGACAAGCATCGATTAGTAGGGATGTGAAGCCATGATCTTACACACTTAAGACAAGCATCGATTAGTAGGGATGTGAAGCCATGATCTTACACACTTAAGACAAGCATCGATTAGTAGGGATGTGAAGCCATGATCTTACACACTTAAGACAAGCATCGATTAGTAGGGATGTGAAGCCATGATCTTACACACTTAAGACAAGCATCGATTAGTAGGGATGTGAAGCCATGATCTAACACTTACGACAAGCATCGATTAGTAGGGATGTGAAGCCATGATCTTACACACTTAAGACAAGCATCGATTAGTAGGGATGTGAAGCCATGATCTTACACACTTAAGACAAGCATACTAATCATTAACCACTGAGGCAGTTCAGTGATTGAAATGTTATAAATATTACAGACAATAATGTTACATTCATTTTAATTTCTCTCATCAATCAAGTACCTGATTAGATCATAAAGATCATCCCATTTATCTCCCTTTGATAATGGAAATGCAAAGTCTCTTGGCATAGGAGTAATATCATGTGACAAACGACCTGCTTTCTTTGCCTGATCAAATGTCAAACCTGCAAAAATAATTTATTTTAATAATAAATACATAATTTTAAACTATACAGTGCATGCCAGTTAGTTGTATGACCTGTTTGTCGCCAAAAAATATGTAATTAAGCAGGTGTGCATTCATCCGAAACCAAATGTGTGATCAAATCAATATCAACAAACAGAGCAACATGGATACATGACTGGTACATGTTTGTGTACATGTACAATGTAACATGGATACATGACTGGTACATGGACAATGTAACATGGATACATGACTGGTACATGTACAATGTAACATGGATACATGACTGGTACATGTACAATGTAACATGGATACATGACTGGTACATGTACAATGTAACATGGATACATGACTAGTACATGTACAATGTAACATGGATACATGACTGGTACATGTTTGTGTACATGTACAATGTAACATAGATACATGATTTGTACATGTACACATAACATGAATACATGACAGGTACATGTTTGTGTACATGTACAATGTAACATGGATACATGACTGGTACATGTTTGTGTACATGTACAATGTAACATGGATACATGACTGGTACATGTACAATGTAACATGGATACATGACTGGTACATGTACAATGTAACATGGATACATGACTGGTACATGTACAATGTAACAAGGATACATGACTGGTACATGTTTGTGTACATGTACAATGTAACATGGATACATGACTGGTACATGTACAATGTAATATGGATACATGACTAGTGCATGTTTGTGTACATGTACAATGTAACATAGATACATGACTGGTACATGTTTGTGTACATGTACAACATAACATGAATACATGACTGGTACATGTACAATGTAACATAGATACATGACTGGTACATATCTGTGTACATGTACAATGTAACATGAATACATGACTGGTACATGTTTGTGTACATGTACAATGTAACATGACTGGTATATGTTTGTGTACATGGATACATGACTGGTACATATTTGTGTACATGTACAATGTAACATGGATACATGACAGGTACATGTTTGTGAACATGTACAATGTAAGATGAATACATGACTGGTACATGTACAATGTAAAATGAATACATGACTGGTACATGTTTGTGTACATGTACAATGTAACATGGATACATGACTGGTACATGTTTGTGTACATGTACAATGTAACATAGATACATGACTGGTACATGTTTGTGTACATGTACAATGTAACATAGATACATGACTGGTACATGTTTGTGTACATGTACAATGTAACATGAATACATGACTGGTACATGTTTGTGTACATGTACAATGTAATATGGATACATGACTGGTACATGTACAATGTAACATGGATACATGACTGGTACTTGTACAATGTAACATGGATACATGACTGGTACATGTACAATGTAACATGGATACATGACTGGTACATGTTTGTGTACATGTACAATGTAACATAGATACATGACTGGTACATGTTTGTGTACATGTACAACGTAACATGAATACATGATAGGTACATGTACAATGTAACATAGATACATGACTGGCACATGTCTGTGTACATGTACAATGTAACATGGATACATGACTGGTACATGTACAATGTAACATGGATACATGACTGGTATATGTTTGTGTACATGTACAATGTAACATGGTTACATGACTGGTACATGCTTGTGTATGTCATGTAGGTTATACAAGTATAACCTGTTTAAAAATTTTGAATATTCCTTATAATTTAATTTTTACAACAAAATTTAATGATTCCTCGATTTTTATTACGATTTTTTCATGGGACTATTTGAATTTGTCGTTGGCGAATGACCATGTTGGTTACGTCACAATACCAATTTTTTTCTCCAGTCGGATCAGCCAATCAGATTGCAGTATTCACATCAAATTAAATTATATACAAATAGTCTCTCTAAAAAATCAATTAAATGTACCAGGTAATTTTCAGACCAACTCTGTATTCTGAAAGATTTTTTCTTTTTCATGCATTGTATAAATGTTACAAAAATTCTGTTAATTTAATGATTTCTTATAAAAAATTAAAAAAAACTATCATACCAACTTCATACAATATATCACTGGTAGATATATTTTTCACCAACATGTTAGCACAGAGCTTGACATTCTTGATATATGAGAACTTTCTGTTCAGATACATAGACAAAATATAGTTCATATCTAAACACAGAACAGTCCATCTGGTTGACATGGGAGCTGGTCCACTATGATCTGAAATATATGTAATAATATTTTGTAATATAAGTATTTGCATTGGTGGTGAGCCGATATTTACAAAGCTTTATCAGTAATTTATATCTCTTTTTCTTTGATCTCACCGAGTGATATTGTAATTATTAACGAATTGTCTGATACTGAAAATTATCGGACAGTATGAAGTCAAACACAATAAAATATTACTGGTAGAAACAATAATGTCAGTTTTGAAGGTCTTGACATACATTATCACTAGTATAGCAGCTCATCCTACAAGACTCGCTGTGATAATAGCGATAATGTCTGTCTTGACCTTCAAAACTGTCGTTATTCTATAGATGTTAAGAGCAAATCTTGTAAACAATGAAAAAGGAAAAATACATTAAAATCCCTTTATATTTAAATGAGTGAGTGATAGTTGTTAAATACAATAAAATCCCTTTATATTTAAATGAGTGAGTGATAGTTGTTAAATACATTAAAATCCCTTTATATTTAAAATGAGTGAGTGATAGTTGTTAAATACCAAAAGAGCAATTTTTCAGCTGTAATATGGTGAGAACATGTTATTTTTTGATATTATGATGAGAATGTTTTTCTTGCACTTGTCTATTTACAAAATAAAGGATCTTAAACTAAACACTTTGGGCTTCCTTAAGAATAAATGTCAACTTATTAACAAGCTGAATTATAAAGAACTAGAATTTTCAAACATGTTTTAAAATATATTAAAGATTCTACACGATTCCTCATGAATTTATATTATGTCACTGTATTTCCTGTCATTGTCAATATTATGTCACTGTATTTCCTGTCATTGTCACTGCATCTATCCACCCTTTCTTCATCTCATTTTGTGCATGCTCAGTTAATCAAATTATGTAATGTAACATATTCGTATTCAGAAGAAAACTTAGTAAGTTTGTTATAACTTGTGTCCATCACTTTTGATAATCATGAACAAATGAAATTATTATAAACCACCTAAAGACTTTCAGTTTATTATTTTTAAACTAGAACATCTCTGACAAATACTGAATGTGACAGTATTTTATACCACTACCTAGCTACGAACCCTCGAAAGTATTTATTCCTGCAGTTTTGTCTGAAAAATAATAAGGAATCAGAAAATTACATTCTTTTAACAAATAACTGCCATTCAGAATGTTTGTGCTGTTTGTATCTTACCTTTGCTTCCTACTGATGCATAAGCTTGAACAGATCCCTTTGAGGCATTACACAAAAATGGAAATTGTAGCCACGTGGATGTTGACTTGAATTCTTTAAAGAGATTAGAGAAAGAAATTCTCACGATTAGATTGTCCTGTGTGGCTACATCAATGTGGACCACAAAATACTTGGTGGGAACTGGCTTAAATAGTAAATAGAAGTATCTTCCCGTTAGTCCAAGAGATTGGGATTGTGCCTTTGGAAGTTGGATGTAGTTTCCTGCAGGAATAGATCCTGTTATTCTGTAAACTGTACACTTCAATGTCTTGTCCTGAAACATAAAATTTACTTCATATTCCTGAAGGTTTACCATGCTTTCTTTGACCACTGTTTTTCAGATTTCGTATTATCGATTATCGTAAATTCATTATTATTAATTTATTATTGTCATCTTTACTTTTTTGTGTAATAAAGGGCCATCGTGGTCATGAAAACCACTGACCTGCCACAAGTCACTGACAAACTATATCACATAATGTTGTATCGAGTACACCTTGCCATGAGTGGGGCTCGAACTCACAACATTGGTGGTGATAGGCACTGACCGCATAGGTTGTTGTAAAACCAACTACCATACGATTACGACCACCCCATTGCATTGTACATAAGTTATCTCCCTTTAGTTCATCTGTATTAAGTTTGGTTATATTGAAGTTCGATATAATGAAAAAATTTCATGCCCCCTATACTGTACTACTGAAGATTTAAATAATAATTATTTACATTTGTATCATCATGTAATACAAAAATATTATTTCTTCCAAATGAAAAAAATAAAATAATACATACATCTTGCATATCAAAAATAATAATGATAAGTTTATATCTATTTTCTTAATTCATCAAGTAGTTATTATGGAAAACTTGGAAAACCTTACCATAACAGTGGAAACTTCTCCTTCTTTTGTAGACTTTTTCCATGATTGAAGATTGAAATGTTTAAACACATTGACAAAAGGGTGTTGCCATACTGAAATTGAAAAAAAAAATTGATAAACAACAAAAAGTAATTTTAAAGAAGGAAACAGTTTGGAAGTGCAAAACAAACTACTGTGGTTCCCAAATTTTATTAGGTTTGGTGACTCTTCTGTCTGTATGCGTCTTTTTTCTCATGAATTTATAAATTGGAAAAAACTCAATTCAAAATAAAAGGCAAATGCATTATTGTTTATAATTTTTTAAATATACATAAAAGCTTACATTGTGTAGCAGTAGTGTGATAACAGCTACAGAAATAAACAAAATAAGCAAACGAAAGTCGCAAAGAAAAGAACAAGTTTTGCAAAATCCTATGAACAAAATTCTTCCTCATAACTGTAAACGGAAGTAAAAAAATTTCGTTGTTACAGGAAACCGGAAGTTTATCTGCCATTTTGATTAAGCGTAAAAAAAAAATTATGGTTTCTTCTGCTCCTAAAATGTAATACAAATAGCATAGTTTGTACTTAATTATTTGCAATAAATTATTTAGTAAAATTCTTTGAAGAATTCTGAAGTAGTTTGAATTCTTATAATAAATCAACTCTTAGAAGAACTTGTGAATTTATGCAAGCCAGCAAGATCATTAAGATTCGAAAGCAACACAACACTTGTAACACCAATTGTACGAACTAAGAGTTATGGAGAAAGGAGATTCGATAAAGCAGCCACCTTTCTGTGGAACGATTTGCTGAACGAACTTCGAAATGTATAGTCAGTGAACGTTTTCAAAAAGAAACTAAAGACTCATTTTTTCAGACAAGCGTTTTTAAGTTTTTAAATTTGTTTTGTTAAATATGAACTTTTCTTTCCAGTGATATCAGTTATAGTGCCATTGACTTTTTATACCCTCTGTTTTAATGGGAGATGTGTTTCTTACATGTATGTTTTATGACAAGGTATCATCTGTTTTATGTTCATTATTCTGTGATAGAGTTAAAGCTTTGCTTAAATTGTGACAGTATACATTTTTAACCTTAACCTAAAATCTATCATATTATGTTCTTCATAATATCTAAGTACATTATTCTGTGATAAAACCATATTTTTGCCTAAATTGTGTCAGTAAATCTTTTTAACTTTAACCTAGTCTATCATATTTTGTTCTTAAAAATATCTAAGTTCAATTTCTCTTTCCCTTTTCTTTTATTTTTAATTCCTACGTATTTTAGAACTCTATATGTTGTATATATACTTCTTGATTTGGACTAATTTTTCAATTTTAAATTTTTATACCATTGTGTCAATTCTTGATATATGTTTTATTGTACATGTATATTGTATTTTATGCACTGTAAAGTGCTTAGAGTAATATTGTTTTAGATTAAGCGCTATAGAAGAATTGTAATAATAATAATATTAGAATCAGAAATGTACGCTGGAAGTAAACACATGTCTTTACTCTCTGACATTTACACGGTAAAGATGTCATATTTATTTCACAGTTGAAGATTGTTTTAAAGAAATAGTCATTATCACAATTCATCTTTTTAATATATACAGTTTTTATGATTCAGTTTTGTTCAGCTTTTTGTCAAAAAATGAAAACAAGATTCTTGCAATGATTTGAAGTCTTAGAGCCCATTTACACGATCAAAGTTTTCATAAAAAACTTGGTCCAAGTTTTTGACAGAAAATTTGATCAAAAGAAAACTTTGTCAAAGTTATCCCGTTTACACGATCAAATCTTGATCAAAGTTTTTATCCCAAGTTACCTTTTGGCAGCTGTATATTCAAAAAGAAACAAACTGGATGAATTAGAACTTGATTCTGAAAAGATATTTTAATTGGTCAATTCCCATCAAAGCCCGTCAAAGTTTTTAGAAAAATAGGATGGGTTTCTATTCCGTGAAAGTACATCAAAGTTTTTGATGCATGTTTACACAATCAAAGACTTTGTCAAAGAAAACTTTGACCAATTAAGTTCTTGATGGAAACTTTTATCACATGTAAACGGTTTAGGTTTTATGGTGTTTAACGCCACTTTCAACAATATTTCAGTCATATCGTGGCGGTCAGTTTTATTGGTGGAGAAAACCACCGACCTGTTGCAAGTCACTGACAAACTTTATCACACAATGTTGTACACCTCGCCCTGATTGAGATTCGAACTCGTGTAAACGGGCCCGTAATTATACATGGCAATGAGCTTTTTACAAGTGTCCATGTGTGCTACATAGACATTGTATTTTAGTCTAAAATGAAAGTGTTATGATGCTATGACTAGGTTATTTATTGCTTGCTTCTCATGTCGTACCTGATCTTATTTTTTTTTTTTAATTAAATCAAGAAATATCATGCACATATTATTCGTTATGTTTTTATTAAGACATATACAAATTTCCATTCAGAAGAAACAAGCAGAAAATATATCGCTAAATGGTGCATTTGCATTGAATAACATATGAAATGAAGTTGTTTTGAATATTGAAACAAGTTTTGTCACGTTGTAAAAACTAGATATTAATTTTAATCATTTTAACGACATGTTAAGGTCAATAATTATTGCAAGGTAAAACAGTTTTTACATTGTGCCATTTTAAATGTGCCTGTCTTCTTGTTCCTTTCTGGTAGCCAGCCAATATTCTATAATTTTTTATAAATACTATAAAGGCCGGTCAAACTTTTGGGTTTGCCGCCATGTTGTTTATGTTACAAAGCGCACCTGTTTGCGCATAACAACAACTCTTCCGTTTATACAGCCTAAATACCACTCAGACGCAAATGAACGATAGACGATCACGTTCCAATTGTAATGTGATTTTAGAGTTTATCACAAATAGGCCTCGATATTGAAAATAAAAAAAGAAAAAGAAAATACGCAGCATAAGTAAAAAAAAATATTATGATTTAAATTGCAATGAAAAGAAATATCAATTTCAAAGACAGTGATAGTGTTGAAAACTAACTTAGCCTGACAAGTAGGTATATAAATCTACTATATAAATCTTTGCTTAGCCGTGAATTAAACCAAAGCACGGCACATAATCGTCAATAAGATGACGGTGTGCGGAAATTGAAAGAAGAAGAAGAATGCGCATGTCCGAACTGTACAGATGGAAGCCGATCTGCTCCTAAAAATTTTCAGATTTCTTACAGATGAAGACAATTGTCGATCACAATACACGTTCTTATACATTCGAATTCCGCCATTGAACAATTTTTGATTCATTGTAATACCAATTATATTCGCTGGAACAGTTCATACAAACTTATTACAAAAAAAATTCACTTCCGGTTGATTGTTTACAGTCTACCGCCGACAAATTTCAACTGCAGGGAAGCCCTGCAGTGTTGAATTTCACCTGTTTTAACCTTCAGATACATGGAAGCCATGTAATCATGAAAGGGTTAGCCTTGATTATTACCTTATACAGTATCATCCACAATTGGCAAGCTCATGAAAAAGACTTAAGTTTGACAAACAACTATGTCACACAAGGCGAAATCAGCTCACAAAGTATGGCAAAAACTGATCCATCATTTCCGTAAACAAATTACATATATGTTCCATCTTGAAGACAAATGCCTGAAACAATTAACATTTTTATTGATATTAGGTGGTCAGGTTGAACTAAATCCTGGACCATGGGCAGAAACATTATATCCCTGTCAAATATGCAAAGATCAGTTAAATGGGGTCAAGAAGGAATAGCATGTGACAATTGTGACCTCTGGTACCATCGAGAATGCATGACAATGACCTCAGATTCCTACCATCGATTCGCAGATAATTCTTCTCTTATATGGTTGTGTAAGGTCTGCAACACGCCTAACCATTGTTCAATTTTATATCAATCCATAAATTCAGACGACAATCAGTTTAGTTCCTTAAGTGATATCGACCAAAATGTAAGTTGTCACTCATCACTGAATAGTAGTCTATCAACCATCAACAGTCCACTGGCTACGTCATCACCAAAGCCAGAAAATAAACCAACCAGACTAAACTCTAAAGAGTCCATAAGAATTTTGAACATCAATTTTCAAAGCGTAAGGAACAAAAAAGTTGAACTTCTCGATCTGTTAACATCATCAGAAACAGACATCATTATAGGCACGGAAACTTGGCTTAACAATACTATATATTCTTCTGAAATCATACCAACTGATCAATACGATGTATACAGAAACGACAGAGACAAATCCAGAGGTGGAGGAGTCCTCATTGCAGTCCGGAAAACTCTAATAAGTTCAGAAATATTTAACAGCAATGATACCGAATTACTTACTGTTAAAATCCACCATAATCATCGACCCACAGTACTTGCTGCATACTATAGCCCACCAACAAAACATGACGAAAAATACTTGGAAACCGTTTATAAAGAATTTACACACTTGAAACAGCTTACAAAGAATGGTAATATCTGGATAGCAGGAGACTTTAATCTCCCTGACATTGATTGGAAGAGCATGTCCGTTGCTACATCAATTTATCCAATCCGACTGAATAAATTCTTACTTGACACCATCCAAGAACTGGACTTGGAACAAGTTGTAAATTTCCCAACTAGACAGGATAACATCTTGGACTTGGTAATAACATCACACCCCAGTTTAGTCAACAGATGCAAACCGCTACCTGGTATAAGCGATCATGATATTGTACTCATTGACGCAAATGTAAGAGCAACTAGGACAAGGACACCAAAACGACAAATTTACTTATGGAAGACAGCAAATACCCAGGAATTACAAGATGAAGTTAGAACAAACATGGAGGATTTTTCCTCCAATGAATTTCCTACTATTGATGACATGTGGACCTCATTTAAGAACATTCTATTGAATGCCATGGAGAAATCTGTACCTTCAAAATTATCAAGGTCAAAACCAACACATCCGTGGATTACGACAGAAGTCCGAAGAATTATTAACAAGAAAAATAAAGCAGGGAATAAAGCAAGCAAAACAAAATCACAGAGAGACAAAGACAGATATAGAAAACTTAAATCGCTTACACAACGAACAACAAGGAAAGTTTACAACGACTATGTAACCAACATCATCAGTCCAGAACAAACAAATAATCCTAAACGTTTCTGATCATTCATTAAGTCAAAGAAACAAGACAACTCTGGAGTAGCTCCCTTGCGTGCTAAATATGGTATAATATACAGTGACAATAACAACAAAGCTGAGATACTCAACAATCAATTTAAGTCAGCATACACACTAGAAGACACCACATCTCTACCCAACCTTGGTGAAAGTAAAATACCATCAATGCCAAACATACACATCTCAGAGAATGGAGTACACAAATTGCTATCGAAGCTGAATGACCATAAGGCAGCTGGTCCAGACGCCGTACCACCTAGACTTCTGCGACAGTTAGCCGATATAATTGCACCAGCTCTTACACGCATATTTCAGATTTCACTAGACAAAGGGGCAGTACCAAAAGAATGGAGAACAGCTAGCGTTGTACCCATATTTAAAAAAGGAGATAAGTCAAATGCAGCCAACTATAGACCGGTATCTCTAACAGCCATATGCAGCAAGCTGCAAGAACGTATCTTATGCAGTAATATTATGGACCACATAACAACACATAGCATACTATCAGATAGTCAGCATGGATTTAGATCGCGACGATCTTGCGAGACGCAATTAATCACTACCATACAAGACATTGCGAAAAATCTATCAGAAGGTAAACAGGTGGATGCCATACTTTTAGACTTTTCAAAGGCATTTGATAAGGTGCTCATGAGAAACTGCCCCTAAAACTTCACCATTATGGAATACGAGGGCTTACACTGCGGTGGATTAAAAATTTCCTGCTGGACCGAACTCAACAAGTACTCTTGGAAGGAACACAATCAAAGACTTGCCCTGTTGACTCTGGTGTACCACAAGGTACAGTATTAGGCCCTATACTGTTCCTATTATTTATAAACGACCTCCCTGATGTTGTATCATCTCAGGCACGATTGTTCGCCGATGACTCTTTACTATATCGAGTGATAAATAATCCATCAGATCAAGTTAGACTACAAGAAGACCTCAAAAGCTTAGAAATATGGGAAAAAACCTGGCAGATGTCCTTCAACACAGACAAATGCTTCACTCTCCACATCACAAAGAAGCGCAAAACAACTGAATATGATTATTAGCTGCATGATCAGAAGCTAGAAGTAACGAAAGACAGCAAATACTTAGGCGTCACCATCAGCACCGACCTAAGCTGGAATTCCCACATCAACAACATCTATGCAAAAGCAAACCGCACCATCAATTTCCTAAGACGCAACATCCACTCATGTCCAAAGGAAGTAAAAAGGAACGCTTATACCACCCTCGTCCATCCATCAGTTGAATATGCTAGTGCTGTGTGGGACCCTTACACAAGAAATCAGATTAACCAACTAGAACAAGTACAACCGAGAGCTGCCAGATTTGTAAATAACAACTTTTACAATAGAGAACCTGGAGCCGTAACAGCAATGTTAAGTGAACTCAGTTGGGAAACATTAGAGCAGCGACGAGCTAAGACAAGGGCCGTCCTCATGTATAAGATCATAAACAATTTAGTAGATATACCATCACACACACTACTTATACCAGCCAATGGAAGAACCCGAGGAACTACTGTATATAGAGTAATCTACACCCGAATTGACGCTTATAAATACTCCTTCTTTCCGCGTACCATACTCACCTGGTGTCACATACCTCAAGAACTTAGACTGGTCCCTACCATCGACCAGTTCCGAGCAGGACTTGGGTCTGTCACTCTCCCAGTGCAGTCCCAAATGTAAATAACAGTCAGTTTTTAATTGTATATAGGATTGGTTTTTACCTGTACAGTTTGGTCATGCTCGGAGTATCAACACTCAAGTATGAGTACACTCCTGACGGGAAGAAGAAGAAGAACCAAACACTGATCAGGCGGTCTCACTAATTAGAGACAAGAAGCGAACAGAAGCTTACCTTACCTTACCTCTGGATCTTTACAACCATTATTGGTCAACCACACATACGTGTGTAGAACAATTTTCCCATCACCATGCATGCGTTCCCGGTCCACCAGTATTTACATCCTTAGCTGAACTATGTACATTACATTTTTGCTTTCGCGATCTCATGCACAATATCTATATCTACAGTTGTAACGTTATTGTCGCTGTTCTTTATTTACTGCCAGCAAATAATTCTTTACTGCCACTCAGTTTACAATCACAGTATATAATATACAGCCGGTACTTGATCTGGTTTTGTTTTCATGTTTATCTCTATCACTTATCATCCATTTTCCACTGTAGTTCTTTGTTTTAAAAGCATCACTTGCATATTTAAAATTGTTAAAATGTATAAGGGATTCACTTCAATTCAAAAATACTGATAACATTTTTTTTTTAAATATTTGTGTCCTATTTACTTTTAAAATGAGTAATTAAAAGGTAAGAATATGTGCTTATCTCTGTCAATAGTAATCGACTAGAAGAAAATATATTAAGAACTCATTACTGGGTATTTTGATACTAAAAATAGATATGTAATTAAAAATAATGTACTTTATCACTGGTTAAAAGATAAAATTAAGCATAACATAGGTAATAGGTAAAATTTAGCTAGAAAGGAATAACATCTAAAAACACGTGCGCCTTTTGGATTACTCTACTGCCCCTTAACACTAGTTTCCAAAGATATGAAGTACTTAAGTCTGTTGTTGTTTTTTGTTTTTTTGTTTTTTTACGAACAATTTAGAGGTACAGACAGGTACGTTGTGGATATTCCCACTGTCGACTGCTGTCTGCACCAGGTAGTTCTAGACATTGTAAAATTGAGAATGAAATTGAATTTAGTATAAATTGACTGACTGGTTTAGATTAAAGAGTATAATTATTTATGGCTATCAGCATTCTATATCTCTCAGTGTGGATTCTATAGAGCAGTCTTCTTGCGTGGAATTCCATTTCTGTTGTCGTTTTTATGTTTATCTTTAGGGACTGATACATTTTCGTAATGTCCATGAGAATTTGCATTTTGTCTCCGTCGTCTAGACCACTCCATATAACATTTTATTTTTCTGCTAACAGTCTTGCTATGGCCGATATGATTTGTTCCCGTGTTTTGGACCAAGCTTTGCAGTGTAGGATCATATGCTCGAGTGTTTCATCGTCGCTGTTACATGCCATGCATAGGCTGTCTGTGCCTTCGTTGAAAATCTTGTGTCTCAGTGATTGTAGTATATAGCTCCCTGTGAGCATTTTCAACTTGATAGGTATCCTATGTCTGTCTCCCCCTGACTTACATTTGAGTGTAAGAAGTTTATGCAACTTTCCAGGTGTGTAGTTGTTGAAGTCTAGATATCTAAGTCCCTGGTACAGTATTGCCATATCCTGGATGTATTTTGACCAGTAATCCGAGACTTCTTTCTTTATAACTTTCATTGCTTGTTCTTTTTTCATTTGAGTTCTCTATCCAATATAGTGCATCTCCCAAATTATATTTATACATGATAGCCTGTATTTCTATGAACCAACTGTTACTGTTCATGCTTTGTACTCTTAATTGTCTTTTTGCCAGCTGTTTTTCGATACATGCTTCATCTTGACGACACACATTCCCAAACAAGGTAAGGGCCCTGATGTGGATTTGTGCCTGAATTGGTAGGAGTCCCGTCAGTATATAGATTGCATGGTCAGGAGTATTGCTTGAGATTGACAGCAGCTGTTTAATCATTTTCTTTTGAAATTTATTTAGTTGTTCTAGGTATTTTCCTTTTGGTATTAGTACTTCCATGCCATACAGTTGAACTGGTGTTATATAGGTTTTGAAGAGATGAATCATTGTTTCTGGGTCTAGACCGTTTTCCCCATGAAAACCACAGCCAAACAAGGCATATGCACTTCTTCTTGCCTTTTTCATATTTTCATCTACATTTTCTTTAATATTATCCAAAGCACAAGTTGTTCTTATGATACCTAAGTGTACAGCTCTTTCAACATTAGGCATTTGGTCTTTTCCTAGTGTATACTCTATTGGAGCTGAAGCCATCTTTGTTGATTTTGGTTTTATTTGGATTGATACACTTTTTTGTGGCTGAAGTCTATATCCTTCCATCCCAGCAAAGTCATTTGACATATTTATTTGCATTTGCATATCTACTTCGCTCCTGCTCATCAAAGCTATATCGTCTGCACAGGCACTTGTGTTGCATACTTGTGAAGCGTCAAGAACCGACAAGAAGCGTCAAGAACCAAATACATTTAGTTTATGGCATAAATAAAGATAAATACATACAATTAAAGATTTTTATTAAATAATTCGACAAATATAAGTATTTAGAATTCGAATTTAAGTGGGTTTTTTTTTTCGTTATACATAGTCATTATATAATTAACACTTCCCAATCAACAAGCAAACTGGCCGCGTCGCACCTAATTAACAGATTAACTTGTATGTATACAAACTTCCCAATAAACAAGTAAACTGGCTTCATAATCTAATTAACAGTTTAACTTCTAACAAATATATCTCTGAAAATAAAAATGTTGTTGATTCGTCAGTGTCTGAAAGTCCAAACGTTGTAAATTATGGCAATTTCTGAAAATCAAAATGTTGATTTTTCAGTGTCTGAAAATCAAAATGCTGATGATTCTACGATGCCTACCAGTCAAAATCATAATGCTGATGATTCTACGATGCCTACCAGTCAAAATCAAAATGCTGAGGACACTGGTATAAAATTAAAAGGGAAATTTATGACCACCGAAAAACTAATTCATACACTAACTTCAGAAAAGACAACGCATACTGAAGTACCAAATCCTATTAAAGAAAACGTTTACTTTGTATTGGATCACAAAGACAATTTAGACAGACAGACATCTTCTAAAAGAATGATGTTCTGAGATAACTGTGGAACGTGAGATACCACATATACATCCACAAAAACCACACATTTCATTGAACAGCCTAATGGCGATTTAAAATCATGTGTGTTAAAGAATGGCTTGTACTGTACAGAAATTAAAAAAACAGTTTGTTCCATTGTTACCACAACCGGACGATGACCATTTATTCGTCCTTAAAAGATATTACGCCACGTTACAAAGAGACAGTAATTACAAAAAAAAAAAACGAATTAGCTGGTTTGAAAAAATGCTTAGTTTTTCATGTGAGATGTAACCTAAAGTAATAGCAGAATATTTAGGAACGTTTAAGGCAGAAAATACGAATAAGCATGTAAATGCTAAAATTACAAAACAAGAATATATAAGAACATCTCCTATAACTAAAAATCAAATAATATCAGAAATTAAGACTGGAAAACCAGTAAGACAATTTTGTTCTGAAAAATTTCAGTCAGGACATCAACCTCGTGATTCCAAGTTTGTTCATAATGTTAAATACGCCATTAGCAAAGAACATGCATCTGGGAATAGACAAAACAGTGCAGATGATGTGCAAAATGTTATTAACATGTTGTCAAAGTCATCCATTTCTGAAGAAAATTGTGCAATCTGCAGGAAAACCTCCAAATGTAATTAGGCTATACTGACTACCAAATGTAATATTCTATACTGACTACCAAATGTAATCAGGCTATACTGACTACCAAATGTAATCAGGCTATACTGACTACCAAATGTAATCAGGCTATACTGACTACCAAATGTAATCAGGCTATGCTGACTACCAAATGTAATATTCTATACTGACTACCAAATGTAATATTCTATACTGACTACCAAATGTAATCAGGCTATACTGACTACCAAATGTAATCAGGCTATACTGACTACCAAATGTAATATTCTATACTGACTACCAAATGTCATATTCTATACTGACTACCAAATGTCATATTCTATACTGACTACCAAATGTAATCAGGCTATACTGACTACCAAATGTAATATTCTATACTGACTACCAAATGTCATATTCTATACTGACTACCAAATGTAATCAGGCTATACTGACTACCAAATGTAATATTCTATACTGACTACCAAATGTCATATTCTATACTTACTACCAAATGTAATCAGGCTATACTGACTACCAAATGTAATCAGGCTATACTGACTACCAAATGTAATATGCTGCACTGACTACCAAATGTAATCAGGCTATACTGACTACCAAATGTAATCAGGCTATACTGACTACCAAATGTAATCAGGCTATACTGACTACCAAATGTAATATGCTGCACTGACTACCAAATGTAATCAGGCTATACGGACTACCAAATGTAATATGCTACACTGACTACCAAATGTAATATTCTATACTGACTACCAAATGTCATATTCTATACTGACTACCAAATGTAATCAGGCTATACTGACTACCAAATGTAATCAGGCTATACTGACTACCAAATGCAAATTTTTCAAGTGCTTGTAAAACTTCTATTATTGGTGTTGACAGAACTTTTAACCTTGGTGCTTGATTTGTAACAACAACTGTATTCCAAGAATCAAAACTGAAACGAAAGGATAAAAACACCAACCCAATTATATTGGGACCTGTATACCTTCATTGGGATGGTGCTTTTCATACTATATACCAAAGATTGTTCACTCATCTGTCGTCTGTTTTAGATACTGGAATATCAGATACATTATTGAGCTTTAATGACTTAGTTATTGGTTCTGATGAAGAAAAGGCTTTAGTTAAAGCAATAAAAGCAAGTTTTCCATAATCTAAACTCACTTTATGTACGAGACACTTAAGTGAAAATTTGACTAGGTATTTGAAAAATTGATATGAATGAAAAGGCTACCAAGCAAATAGATTATTCCTACTGTCAGATAATACGTGTATAGCGCACGCAAGTTAGCATTCAGAATCCCTTTGCAATGGAAAAATAATAGTTGTGAATCAATTAATCACATCTTGAAATTAAATCAGAATTGGACACCTGAAAAATTACTGGAGTTAATTAATAAAATTCACAAGGAGATTATACTTCAAGAAAATCTGGTAAAAGGAGCCCTGTATTTTGAATTAAACAATGTCGTTTGTCACATGCAATGTACAAAAATAATTTTGCAAAGCAAGTCACAAAAAGAAAAGGATACTTTGTTGCAGAGGTTTTTATCATTTGGCTTAAAAAAAAAAAAAAAATCGTCATCTGTAACAAGATGGCGATCTTACCATATCCCTAACACAGAAACCAGGGCAAAAAAAACCCGGGTGAATAATAAATAAAATGAGTTATCCTGCTCAAAATCCTACTTCCACCTCCTCGTGGTGAGCAGGGGGCAGACTTAAGTCTGGCGAACGGAAGAGGATGTCTAATTTTCTCCTTATGATAGTCTATTTCTAGTATCATTTGTTTTAGAAAAAAAAATGTGTAGTATCTTATTTTTGAAACAGAAGCATGCTTGCATAGACTTTTTGTTTTTACTTTTATACAAATAAACAATTTGAATGTATACATTGTTTGTCTGATTGACATTTTGCTGAATTTTCTTGTTAATTTTTCTTTCTAAAAATAAACATATATACAATTACAGTCAAACCTGACTTATGTGACCTTCCCAGGGAACAGTGAAATATTAATTGTCGCTTATAACAGGTGGTCGCTTAATACAGGTTTAATTGATATGAATGCACTGTAAAGAGAAATAAAATTTAAGGCCACATGTACCGGGTATACATTTACTTAATGACCAACATGGCAAATGATGTTTACGTTTTCCAATAATCCTGAAATGTGATAAACTCAGGTGAGTGATACAGGTTCTCGTGAACTTCAGTGCTTATTGTGCTTATTGCAGAAGATTATGGTGGTTTATGGTGTTTAACGCCACTTTCAACAATATTTCAGTTATATCGTGGCGGTCAGTTTTATTGGTGCAGGAAACCGGAGTACCCGGAGAAAACCACCGACCTTTCGCAAGTCACTGACAAAGTTTATCACATAATGTTGTATCGAGTACATCTTGCCATGAACTGGGTTCGTACTCACAATTTTAGCGGTGATAGGCACTGATTGCACAGGTAGCTGTAAATCCAACTACCATGCGATCACGACCAAGACGACACCCTAGATTATAGTGTAAATAAGACATAATTCTCAGCTTATCACACTTTACATCATTATATAGCATTGAAAGGTCTTTTCCAGAATTACAGAAGTGATTGGACACCATCAAATAATTGGTGACAGGGGTTCCACTGGTCAGGTGATATTTTCTGGAATAGCTTTCTACTGCTTAAGTTTTTTTTTTTTTTTTTTTTTCTTTCTTGACAACTTAATACTAAATCCTGCCAGGTACTGTTTATAAACAGCAGGGAGAGAGAACGTGGAGCAATGAGTTAAAACAGTTTTAAATTTAGACATCAATTTACATAAATTGATTAAAACTTTGAATGGCTGACAATTGTTACAAATAAACAAACTCAGAGCAAAGAACTTATCCAAATGTAGTTCTTTCTTCACAACAAAGTCTTTTTCGGTTTGTTGTATTCTGAAGAATATTAAATGTGATAGCATAAATAAAATTTAATTGAAAATCTATATAAAGATTATTTTGGTACCTGGCCGAATCGCCCCCACATTTATCAAAATCGCCCCCATACAAAGTTATTATTTTTAGTCCAAACTGGATTGCATTTAGTTGAATTTTAATACCTTTATGGCTGGCTTGATGCAAGACTTATAGCTAATGAATTTCTGGGGATGGTTGTGCTATTCTTAGAGTTGAGATTGAAAGAAATTGTGTTTGCATTTCGTTATATAGTAAGTAACCCATAGATGTTTTGTATTTGTTGTTTAGTTTGTGTATTAATAAAGCTGTATTAATATAAGTAATTGTGTTGATTTCTTAAGACAAAATGTCGTTGACAATGGATGTTGCAGACTTTTTGTGTGACTTTGATCAGTATGATCAAGAAAAGTTGGTTGCAGAAATGGAAGTTTTAAAAAAGTGAGAGAACGGTTTGGAACTAAACGCTCAGACACTACTCCGAGTTTAGCCCATTCAACGCCGATGACTCGGAACAACTATTTCTAGACGTGTTTACTCGGGTATATAGCTACTGCAAGGGCTTCAGATATTAGTTTAAACAGTATTTATTTCATGAAATTTCAGCATACAATTATTCCAACATATATACTTAGATATTGGTATTGCATATGAAAATGGCATGTGCCACAAGACTCCGCCCAAAACCTGCTACAAACAAGTTGAGATTGGCAAAAGGATTTAGCGATAAAACTAATATTTAGTAAAACACGAGGGAACACAATAAAATACAATGTACGGGTTTCGACAATGAAAATGTATCCCCTGTCATGAGATCTATCTCAGGCTGTTGTTGACTATAATTTTGCCCCTCAAAGACAAAAGAATATCAACCCAAATAAAATGCTGAAACTTATGACGAACATATATAGCCATGAAAATCATGTCAGTGGTAGTTTTGGCACTACAGCTAAAAGCGTAATAAAGCCAGCAACTTATGACTTGAACTTCGGTCATTCGGCCATACAGACAAAATCGATACCCCTTACAGACATATACAAGACCGCTCACTTCCCCGACTTTGTACAGGCACGTCACTATAAAGTGGAGGGGTTAAGCTTGTTTCATGTGCCCAATCATATTCTCTTAGTGAAACGAGTCTTATTCACGAAATCCGTGGTGATTATTATTCTTCCACGATGAAGTGATCAGGGACGTTATAATCTTGTTATGCCCGATTTAACTGGTGCACATTATTCATCAATAGAGACATTTACTGGGTCTATTCATCTACTGGTGGATTATTTATTACTTTACTGGGTCTATACATCTACTGGTGGATTATTTATTACTTTACTGGGTCTATACATCTACTGGTGGATTATTTATTCCTTTACTGGGTCTATACATCTACTGGTGGATTATTTATTACTTTACTGGGTCTATGCATCTACTGGTGGATTATTTATTACTTTACTAGGTCTATGCATCTACTTATGGATTATTTATTACTTTACTGGGTCTATACATCTACTGGTGGATTATTTATTACTTTACTGGGTCTATTCATCTACTGGTGGATTATTTATTCCTTTACTGGGTCTATACATCTACTGGTGGATTATTTATTACTTTACTGGGTCTATGCATCTACTGGTGGATTATTTATTACTTTACTGGGTCTATGCATCTACTGGTGGATTATTTATTACTTTACTGGGTCTATGCATCTACTGATGGATTATTTATTACTTTACTGGGTCTATTCATCTACTGGTGGATTATTTATTACTTTACTGGGTCTATACATCTACTGGTGGATTATTTATTACTTTACTGGGTCTATACATCTACTGGTGGATTATTTATTACTTTACTGGGTCTATACATCTACTGGTGGATTATTTATTACTTTACTGGGTCTATTCATCTACTGGTGGATTATTTATTACTTTACTGGGTCTATTCATCTACTGGTGGATTATTTATTACTTTACTGGGTCTATTCATCTACTGGTGGATTATTTATTACTTTACTGGGTTTATTCATCTACTGGTGGATTATTTATTACTTTACTGGGTCTATACATCTACTGGTGGATTATTTATGACTTTACTGGGTCTATACATCTACTGGTGGATTATTTATTACTTTACTGTGTCTATACATCTACTGGTGGATTATTTATTACTTTACTGGGTCTAAGCATCTACTGGTGGATTATTTATTACTTTACTGGATTTATTCATCTACTGGTGGATTATTTATTACTTTACTGGGTCTATTCATCTACTGGTGGATTATTTATTACTTTACTGTGTCTATACATCTACTGGTGGATTATTTATTACTTTACTGGGTCTATACATCTACCGGTGGATTATTTATTACTTTACTGGATTTATTCATCTACTGGTGGATTATTTATTACTTTACTGGGTCTATGCATCTACTGGTGGATTATTTATTACTTTACTGGGTCTATACATCTACTGGTGGATTATTTATTACTTTACTGGGTCTATACATCTACTGGTGGATTATTTATTACTTTACTGGGTCTATTCATCTACTGGTGGATTATTTATTACTTTACTGGGTCTATGCATCTACTGGTGGATTATTTATTACTTTACTGGGTCTATTCATCTACTGGTGGATTATTTATTACTTTACTGGGTCTATACATCTACTGGTGGATTATTTATTACTTTACTGGGTCTATGCATCTACTGGTGGATTATTTATTACTTTACTGGATCTATACATCTACTGGTGGATTATTTATTACTTTACTGGGTCTATACATCTACTGGTGGATTATTTATTCCTTTACTGGGTCTATTCATCTACTGGTGGATTATTTATTACTTTACTGGGTCTATGCATCTACTGGTGGATTATTTATTACTTTACTGGGTCTATGCATCTACTGGTGGATAATTTATTACTTTACTGGGTCTATGCATCTACTGATGGATTATTTATTACCTTACTGGGTCTATGCATCTACTGGTGGATTATTTATTACTTTACTGGGTCTATACATCTACTGGTGGATTATTTATTACTTTACTGGGTCTATACATCTACTGGTGGATTATTTATTACTTTACTGGGTCTATACATCTACTGGTGGATTATTTATTACTTTACTGGGTCTATTCATCTACTGGTGGATTATTTATTACTTTACTGGGTCTATTCATCTACTGGTGGATTATTTATTACTTTACTGGGTCTATTCATCTACTGGTGGATTATTTATTACTTTACTGGGTTTATTCATCTACTGGTGGATTATTTATTACTTTACTGGGTCTATACATCTACTGGTGGATTATTTATGACTTTACTGGGTCTATACATCTACTGGTGGATTATTTATTACTTTACTGGGTCTATACATCTACTGGTGGATTATTTATTACTTTACTGGGTCTATTCATCTACTGGTGGATTATTTATTACTTTACTGGGTTTATTCATCTACTGGTGGATTATTTATTACTTTACTGGGTCTATACATCTACTGGTGGATTATTTATTACTTTACTGGGTCTATTCATCTACTGGTGGATTATTTATTACTTTACTGGGTCTATTCATCTACTGGTGGATTATTTATTACTTTACTGGGTCTATTCATCTACTGGTGGATTATTTATTACTTTACTGGGTCTATGCATCTACTGGTGGATTATTTATTACTTTACTGGGTCTATTCATCTACTGGTGGATTATTTATTACTTTACTGGGTCTATACATCTACAGGTGGATTATTTATTACTTTACTGGGTCTATTCATCTACTGGTGGATTATTTATTACTTTACTGGGTCTATGCATCTACTGATGGATTATTTGTTACTTTATTGGGTCTATACATCTACTGGTGGATTATTTATTACTTTACTGGGTCTATACATCTACTGGTGGATTATTTATTACTTTACTGGGTCTATACATCTACTGGTGGATTATTTATTACTTTACTGGGTCTATGCATCTACTGATGGATTATTTATTACTTTACTGGGTCTATACATCTACTGGTGGATTATTTATTACTTTACTGGGTCTATTCATCTACTGGTGGATTATTTATTACTTTACTGGGTCTATACATCTACTGGTGGATTATTTATGACTTTACTGGGTCTATACATCTACTGGTGGATTATTTATTACTTTACTGGGTCTATGCATCTACTGGTGAATTATTTATTACTTTACTGGGTCTATGCATCTACTGGTGGATTATTTATTACTTTACTGGGTCTATGCATCTACTGATGGATTATTTATTACTTTACTGGGTCTATGCATCTACTGGTGGATTATTTATTACTTTACTGGGTCTATACATCTACTGGTGGATTATTTATTACTTTACTGGGTCTATTCATCTACTGGTGGATTATTTATTACTTTACTGGGTCTATACATCTACTGGTGGATTATTTATTACTTTACTGGGTCTATTCATCTACTGGTGGATTATTTATTACTTTACTGGGTCTATGCATCTACTGGTGGATTATTTATTACTTTACTGGGTCTATTCATCTACTGGTGGATTATTTATTACTTTACTGGGTTTATTCATCTACTGGTGGATTATTTATTACTTTACTGGGTCTATTCATCTACTGGTGGATTATTTATGACTTTACTGGGTCTATACATCTACTGGTGGATTATTTATTACTTTACTGGGTCTATACATCTACTGGTGGATTATTTATTACTTTACTGGGTCTATTCATCTACTGGTGGATTATTTATTACTTTACTGGGTTTATTCATCTACTGGTGGATTATTTATTACTTTACTGGGTCTATGCATCTACTGGTGGATTATTTATTACTTTACTGGGTCTATACATCTACTGGTGGATTATTTATTACTTTACTGGGTCTATACATCTACTGGTGGATTATTTATTACTTTACTGGGTCTATTCATCTACTGGTGGATTATTTATTACTTTACTGGGTCTATGCATCTACTGGTGGATTATTTATTACTTTACTGGGTCTATTCATCTACTGGTGGATTATTTATTACTTTACTGGGTCTATGCATCTACAGGTGGATTATTTATTACTTTACTGGGTCTATTCATCTACTGGTGGATTATTTATTACTTTACTGGATCTATTCATCTACTGGTGGATTAGTTATTACTTTACTGGGTCTATGCATCTACTGGTGGATTATTTATTACTTTACTGTGTCTATTCATCTACTGGTGGATTATTTATTACTTTACTGGGTCTATACATCTACTGGTGGATTATTTATTACTTTACTGGGTCTAAGCATCTACTGGTGGATTATTTATTACTTTACAGGGTCTATACATCTATTGGTGGATTATTTATTACTTTACTGGGTCTATTCATCTACTGGTGGATTATTTATTACTTTACTGGGTCTATACATCTACTGGTGGATTATTTATTACTTTACTGGGTCTATACATCTACTGGTGGATTATTTATTACTTTACTGGGTCTATACATCTACTGGTTGATTATTTATTACTTTACTGGGTCTATTCATCTACTGGTGGATTATTTATTACTTTACTGGGTCTATACATCTACTGGTGGATTATTTATTACTTTACTGGGTCTATTCATCTACTGGTGGATTATTTATTACTTTACTGGGTTTATTCATCTACTGGTGGATTATTTATGACTTTACTGGGTCTATACATCTACTGGTGGATTATTTATGACTTTACTGGGTCTATACATCTACTGGTGGATTATTTATTACTTTACTGGGTCTATACATCTACTGGTGGATTATTTATTACTTTACTGGGTCTATTCATCTACTGGTGGATTATTTATTACTTTACTGGGTTTATTCATCTACTGGTGGATTATTTATTACTTTACTGGGTCTATACATCTACTGGTGGATTATTTATTACTTTACTGGGTCTATTCATCTACTGGTGGATTATTTATTACTTTACTGGGTCTATACATCTACTGGTGGATTATTTATTACTTTACTGGGTCTATTCATCTACTGGTGGATTATTTATTACTTTACTGGGTCTATTCATCTACTGGTGGATTATTTATTACTTTACTGGGTCTATGCATCTACTGGTGGATTATTTATTACTTTACTGGGTCTATTCATCTACTGGTGGATTATTTATTACTTTACTGGGTCTATGCATCTACTGGTGGATTATTTATTACTTTACTGGGTATATGCATCTACTGGTGGATTATTTATTACTTTACTGGGTCTATGCATCTACTGATGGATTATTTATTACTTTACTGGGTCTATGCATCTACTGGTGGATTATTTATTACTTTACTGGGTCTATACATCTACTGGTGGATTATTTATTACTTTACTGGGTCTATACATCTACTGGTGGATTATTTATTACTTTACTGGGTCTATACATCTACTGGTGGATTATTTATTACTTTACTGGGTCTATTCATCTACTGGTGGATTATTTATTACTTTACTGGGTCTATACATCTACTGGTGGATTATTTATTACTTTACTGGGTCTATTCATCTACTGGTGGATTATTTATTACTTTACTGGGTTTATTCATCTACTGGTGGATTATTTATTACTTTACTGGGTCTATACATCTACTGGTGGATTATTTATTACTTTACTGGGTCTATTCATCTACTGGTGGATTATTTATTACTTTACTGGGTCTATACATCTACTGGTGGATTATTTATTACTTTACTGGGTCTATGCATCTACTGGTGGATTATTTATTACTTTACTGGGTCTATGCATCTACTGATGGATTTACTGGTGGATTATTTATTACTTTACTGTGTCTATTCATCTACTGGTGGATTATTTATTACTTTACTGGGTCTATACATCTACTGGTGGATTATTTATTACTTTACTGGGTCTAAGCATCTACTGGTGGATTATTTATTACTTTACTGGGTCTATACATCTATTGGTGGATTATTTATTACTTTACTGGGTCTATTCATCTACTGGTGGATTATTTATTACTTTACTGGGTCTATACATCTACTGGTGGATTATTTATTACTTTACTGGGTCTATGCATCTACTGGTGGATTATTTATTACTTTACTGGGTCTATGCATCTACTGATGGATTATTTGTTACTTTATTGGGTCTATACATCTACTGGTGGATTATTTATTACTTTACTGTGTCTATACATCTACTGGTGGATTATTTATTACTTTACTGGGTCTAAGCATCTACTGGTGGATTATTTATTACTTTACTGGGTCTATACATCTATTGGTGGATTATTTATTACTTTACTGGGTCTATTCATCTACTGGTGGATTATTTATTCCTTTACTGGGTCTATACATCTACTGGTGGATTATTTATTACTTTACTGGGTCTATTCATCTACTGGTGGATTATTTATTACTTTACTGGGTCTATACATCTACTGGTGGATTATTTATTCCTTTACTGGGTCTATACATCTACTGGTGGATTATTTATTACTTTACTGGGTCTATGCATCTACTGGTGGATTATTTATTACTTTACTGGGTCTATGCATCTACTGATGGATTATTTATTACTTTACTGGGTCTATACATCTACTGGTGGATTATTTATTACTTTACTGGGTCTATTCATCTACTGGTGGATTATTTATTACTTTACTGGGTCTATACATCTACTGGTGGATTATTTATTACTTTACTGGGTCTATACATCTACTGGTGGATTATTTATTACTTTACTGGGTCTATTCATCTACTGGTGGATTATTTATTACTTTACTGGGTCTATTCATCTACTGGTGGATTATTTATTACTTTACTGGGTCTATTCATCTACTGGTGGATTATTTATTACTTTACTGGGTTTATTCATCTACTGGTGAATTATTTATTACTTTACTGGGTCTATACATCTACTGGTGGATTATTTATTACTTTACTGGGTCTATACATCTACTGGTGGATTATTTATTACTTTACTGGGTCTATTCATCTACTGGTGGATTATTTATTACTTTACTGGGTCTATGCATCTACTGGTGGATTATTTATTACTTTACTGGGTCTATTCATCTACTGGTGGATTATTTATTACTTTACTGGGTTTATTCATCTACTGGTGGATTATTTATTACTTTACTGGGTCTATACATCTACTGGTGGATTATTTATGACTTTACTGGGTCTATACATCTACTGGTGGATTATTTATTACTTTACTGGGTCTATACATCTACTGGTGGATTATTTATTACTTTACTGGGTCTATTCATCTACTGGTGGATTATTTATTACTTTACTGGGTTTAATCATCTACTGGTGGATTATTTATTACTTTACTGGGTCTATACATCTACTGGTGGATTATTTATTACTTTACTGGGTCTATACATCTACTGGTGGATTATTTATTACTTTACTGGGTCTATACATCTACTGGTGGATTATTTATTACTTTACTGGGTCTATACATCTACTGGTGGATTATTTATTACTTTACTGGGTCTATTCATCTACTGGTGGATTATTTATTACTTTACTGGGTCTATACATCTACTGGTGGATTATTTATTACTTTACTGGGTCTATTCATCTACTGGTGGATTATTTATTACTTTACTGGGTCTATGCATCTACTGGTGGATTATTTATTACTTTACTGGGTCTATGCATCTACTGGTGGATTATTTATTACTTTACTGGGTCTATGCATCTACTGATGGATTATTTATTACTTTACTGGGTCTATGCATCTACTGGTGGATTATTTATTACTTTACTGGGTCTATACATCTACTGGTGGATTATTTATTACTTTACTGGGTCTATACATCTACTGGTGGATTATTTATTACTTTACTGGGTCTATACATCTACTGGTGGATTATTTATTACTTTACTGGGTCTATTCATCTACTGGTGGATTATTTATTACTTTACTGGGTCTATACATCTACTGGTGGATTATTTATTACTTTACTGGGTCTATTCATCTACTGGTGGATTATTTATTACTTTACTGGGTTTATTCATCTACTGGTGGATTATTTATTACTTTACTGGGTCTATACATCTACTGGTGGATTATTTATTACTTTACTGGGTCTATTCATCTACTGGTGGATTATTTATTACTTTACTGGGTCTATACATCTACTGGTGGATTATTTATTACTTTACTGGGTCTATGCATCTACTGGTGGATTATTTATTACTTTACTGGGTCTATGCATCTACTGATGGATTTACTGGTGGATTATTTATTACTTTACTGTGTCTATTCATCTACTGGTGGATTATTTATTACTTTACTGGGTCTATACATCTACTGGTGGATTATTTATTACTTTACTGGGTCTAAGCATCTACTGGTGGATTATTTATTACTTTACTGGGTCTATACATCTATTGGTGGATTATTTATTACTTTACTGGGTCTATTCATCTACTGGTGGATTATTTATTACTTTACTGGGTCTATTCATCTACTGGTGGATTATTTATTACTTTACTGGGTCTATGCATCTACTGGTGGATTATTTATTACTTTACTGGGTCTATGCATCTACTGATGGATTATTTGTTACTTTATTGGGTCTATACATCTACTGGTGGATTATTTATTACTTTACTGTGTCTATACATCTACTGGTGGATTATTTATTACTTTACTGGGTCTAAGCATCTACTGGTGGATTATTTATTACTTTACTGGGTCTATACATCTATTGGTGGATTATTTATTACTTTACTGGGTCAATTCATCTACTGGTGGATTATTTATTACTTTACTGGGTCTATGCATCTACTGGTGGATTATTTATTACTTTACTGGGTCTATTCATCTACTGGTGGATTATTTATTACTTTACTGGGTCTATACATCTACTGGTGGATTATTTATTCCTTTACTGGGTCTATACATCTACTGGTGGATTATTTATTACTTTACTGGGTCTATGCATCTACTGGTGGATTATTTATTACTTTACTGGGTCTATGCATCTACTGATGGATTATTTATTACTTTACTGGGTCTATACATCTACTGGTGGATTATTTATTACTTTACTGGGTCTATACATCTACTGGTGGATTATATATTCCTTTACTGGGTCTATTCATCTACTGGTGGATTATTTATTACTTTACTGGGTCTATACATCTACTGGTGGATTATTTATTACTTTACTGGGTCTATTCATCTACTGGTGGATTATTTATTACTTTACTGGGTCTATACATCTACTGGTGGATTATTTATTACTTTACTGGGTCTATTCATCTACTGGTGGATTATTTATTACTTTACTGGGTTTATTCATCTACTGGTGAATTATTTATTACTTTACTGGGTCTATACATCTACTGGTGGATTATTTATTACTTTACTGGGTCTATACATCTACTGGTGGATTATTTATTACTTTACTGGGTCTATTCATCTACTGGTGGATTATTTATTACTTTACTGGGTCTATACATCTACTGGTGGATTATTTATTACTTTACTGGGTCTATTCATCTACTGGTGGATTATTTATTACTTTACTGGGTTTATTCATCTACTGGTGGATTATTTATTACTTTACTGGGTCTATACATCTACTGGTGGATTATTTATGACTTTACTGGGTCTATACATCTACTGGTGGATTATTTATTACTTTACTGGGTCTATACATCTACTGGTGGATTATTTATTACTTTACTGGGTCTATTCATCTACTGGTGGATTATTTATTACTTTACTGGGTTTAATCATCTACTGGTGGATTATTTATTACTTTACTGGGTCTATACATCTACTGGTGGATTATTTATTACTTTACTGGGTCTATACATCTACTGGTGGATTATTTATTACTTTACTGGGTCTAAGCATCTACTGGTGGATTATTTATTACTTTACAGGGTCTATACATCTATTGGTGGATTATTTATTACTTTACTGGGTCTATTCATCTACTGGTGGATTATTTATTACTTTACTGGGTCTATACATCTACTGGTGGATTATTTATTACTTTACTGGGTCTATACATCTACTGGTGGATTATTTATTACTTTACTGGGTCTATACATCTACTGGTTGATTATTTATTACTTTACTGGGTCTATTCATCTACTGGTGGATTATTTATTACTTTACTGGGTCTATACATCTACTGGTGGATTATTTATTACTTTACTGGGTCTATTCATCTACTGGTGGATTATTTATTACTTTACTGGGTTTATTCATCTACTGGTGGATTATTTATGACTTTACTGGGTCTATACATCTACTGGTGGATTATTTATGACTTTACTGGGTCTATGCATCTACTGGTGGATTATTTATTACTTTACTGGGTCTATACATCTACTGGTGGATTATTTATTACTTTACTGGGTCTATTCATCTACTGGTGGATTATTTATTACTTTACTGGGTTTATTCATCTACTGGTGGATTATTTATTACTTTACTGGGTCTATACATCTACTGGTGGATTATTTATTACTTTACTGGGTCTATACATCTACTGGTGGATTATTTATTACTTTACTGGGTCTATACATCTACTGGTGGATTATTTATTACTTTACTGGGTCTATTCATCTACTGGTGGATTATTTATTACTTTACTGGGTCTATTCATCTACTGGTGGATTATTTATTACTTTACTGGGTCTATACATCTACTGGTGGATTATTTATTACTTTACTGGGTCTATTCATCTACTGGTGGATTATTTATTACTTTACTGGGTCTATGCATCTACTGGTGGATTATTTATTACTTTACTGGGTCTATGCATCTACTGGTGGATTATTTATTACTTTACTGGGTCTATGCATCTACTGATGGATTATTTATTACTTTACTGGGTCTATGCATCTACTGGTGGATTATTTATTACTTTACTGGGTCTATGCATCTACTGGTGGATTATTTATTACTTTACTGGGTCTATACATCTACTGGTGGATTATTTATTACTTTACTGGGTCTATACATCTACTGGTGGATTATTTATTACTTTACTGGGTCTATTCATCTACTGGTGGATTATTTATTACTTTACTGGGTCTATACATCTACTGGTGGATTATTTATTACTTTACTGGGTCTATTCATCTACTGGTGGATTATTTATTACTTTACTGGGTTTATTCATCTACTGGTGGATTATTTATTACTTTACTGGGTCTATACATCTACTGGTGGATTATTTATTACTTTACTGGGTCTATTCATCTACTGGTGGATTATTTATTACTTTACTGGGTCTATACATCTACTGGTGGATTATTTATTACTTTACTGGGTCTATGCATCTACTGGTGGATTATTTATTACTTTACTGGGTCTATGCATCTACTGATGGATTTACTGGTGGATTATTTATTACTTTACTGTGTCTATTCATCTACTGGTGGATTATTTATTACTTTACTGGGTCTATACATCTACTGGTGGATTATTTATTACTTTACTGGGTCTAAGCATCTACTGGTGGATTATTTATTACTTTACTGGGTCTATACATCTATTGGTGGATTATTTATTACTTTACTGGGTCTATTCATCTACTGGTGGATTATTTATTACTTTACTGGGTCTATACATCTACTGGTGGATTATTTATTACTTTACTGGGTCTATGCATCTACTGGTGGATTATTTATTACTTTACTGGGTCTATGCATCTACTGATGGATTATTTGTTACTTTATTGGGTCTATACATCTACTGGTGGATTATTTATTACTTTACTGTGTCTATACATCTACTGGTGGATTATTTATTACTTTACTGGGTCTAAGCATCTACTGGTGGATTATTTATTACTTTACTGGGTCTATACATCTATTGGTGGATTATTTATTACTTTACTGGGTCTATTCATCTACTGGTGGATTATTTATTCCTTTACTGGGTCTAAGCATCTACTGGTGGATTATTTATTACTTTACTGGGTCTATTCATCTACTGGTGGATTATTTATTACTTTACTGGGTCTATACATCTACTGGTGGATTATTTATTCCTTTACTGGGTCTATACATCTACTGGTGGATTATTTATTACTTTACTGGGTCTATGCATCTACTGGTGGATTATTTATTACTTTACTGGGTCTATGCATCTACTGATGGATTATTTATTACTTTACTGGGTCTATACATCTACTGGTGGATTATTTGTTACTTTACTGGGTCTATACATCTACTGGTGGATTATTTATTCCTTTACTGGGTCTATACATCTACTGGTGGATTATTTATTACTTTACTGGGTCTATACATCTACTGGTGGATTATTTATTACTTTACTGGGTCTATTCATCTACTGGTGGATTATTTATTACTTTACTGGGTCTATACATCTACTGGTGGATTATTTATTACTTTACTGGGTCTATTCATCTACTGGTGGATTATTTATTACTTTACTGGGTTTATTCATCTACTGGTGAATTATTTATTACTTTACTGGGTCTATACATCTACTGGTGGATTATTTATTACTTTACTGGGTCTATACATCTACTGGTGGATTATTTATTACTTTACTGGGTCTATTCATCTACTGGTGGATTATTTATTACTTTACTGGGTCTATACATCTACTGGTGGATTATTTATTACTTTACTGGGTCTATTCATCTACTGGTGGATTATTTATTACTTTACTGGGTTTATTCATCTACTGGTGGATTATTTATTACTTTACTGGGTCTATACATCTACTGGTGGATTATTTATGACTTTACTGGGTCTATACATCTACTGGTGGATTATTTATTACTTTACTGGGTCTATACATCTACTGGTGGATTATTTATTACTTTACTGGGTCTATTCATCTACTGGTGGATTATTTATTACTTTACTGGGTTTAATCATCTACTGGTGGATTATTTATTACTTTACTGGGTCTATACATCTACTGGTGGATTATTTATTACTTTACTGGGTCTATACATCTACTGGTGGATTATTTATTACTTTACTGGGTCTATACATCTACTGGTGGATTATTTATTACTTTACTGGGTCTATACATCTACTGGTGGATTATTTATTACTTTACTGGGTCTATTCATCTACTGGTGGATTATTTATTACTTTACTGGGTCTATACATCTACTGGTGGATTATTTATTACTTTACTGGGTCTATTCATCTACTGGTGGATTATTTATTACTTTACTGGGTCTATGCATCTACTGGTGGATTATTTATTACTTTACTGGGTCTATGCATCTACTGGTGGATTATTTATTACTTTACTGGGTCTATGCATCTACTGATGGATTATTTATTACTTTACTGGGTCTATGCATCTACTGGTGGATTATTTATTACTTTACTGGGTCTATTCATCTACTGGTGGATTATTTATTACTTTACTGGGTCTATACATCTACTGGTGGATTATTTATTACTTTACTGGGTCTATACATCTACTGGTGGATTATTTATTACTTTACTGGGTCTATTCATCTACTGGTGGATTATTTATTACTTTACTGGGTCTATACATCTACTGGTGGATTATTTATTACTTTACTGGGTCTATTCATCTACTGGTGGATTATTTATTACTTTACTGGGTTTATTCATCTACTGGTGGATTATTTATTACTTTACTGGGTCTATACATCTACTGGTGGATTATTTATTACTTTACTGGGTCTATTCATCTACTGGTGGATTATTTATTACTTTACTGGGTCTATACATCTACTGGTGGATTATTTATTACTTTACTGGGTCTATGCATCTACTGGTGGATTATTTATTACTTTACTGGGTCTATGCATCTACTGATGGATTTACTGGTGGATTATTTATTACTTTACCGTGTCTATTCATCTACTGGTGGATTATTTATTACTTTACTGGGTCTATACATCTACTGGTGGATTATTTATTACTTTACTGGGTCTAAGCATCTACTGGTGGATTATTTATTACTTTACTGGGTCTATACATCTATTGGTGGATTATTTATTACTTTACTGGGTCTATTCATCTACTGGTGGATTATTTATTACTTTACTGGGTCTATACATCTACTGGTGGATTATTTATTACTTTACTGGGTCTATGCATCTACTGGTGGATTATTTATTACTTTACTGGGTCTATGCATCTACTGATGGATTATTTGTTACTTTATTGGGTCTATACATCTACTGGTGGATTATTTATTACTTTACTGTGTCTATGCATCTACTGGTGGATTATTTATTACTTTACTGGGTCTAAGCATCTACTGGTGGATTATTTATTACTTTACTGGGTCTATACATCTATTGGTGGATTATTTATTACTTTACTGGGTCTATTCATCTACTGGTGGATTATTTATTACTTTACTGGGTCTATACATCTACTGGTGGATTATTTATTACTTTACTGGGTCTATTCATCTACTGGTGGATTATTTATTACTTTACTGGGTCTATACATCTACTGGTGGATTATTTATTCCTTTACTGGGTCTATACATCTACTGGTGGATTATTTATTACTTTACTGGGTCTATGCATCTACTGGTGGATTATTTATTACTTTACTGGGTCTATGCATCTACTGATGGATTATTTATTACTTTACTGGGTCTATACATCTACTGGTGGATTATTTATTACTTTACTGGGTCTATACATCTACTGGTGGATTATATATTCCTTTGCTGGGTCTATACATCTACTGGTGGATTATTTATTACTTTACTGGGTCTATACATCTACTGGTGGATTATTTATTACTTTACTGGGTCTATACATCTACTGGTGGATTATTTATTACTTTACTGGGTCTATACATCTATTGGTGGATTATTTATTACTTTACTGGGTCTAAGCATCTACTGGTGGATTATTTATTACTTTACTGGGTCTATACATCTACTGGTGGATTATATATTCCTTTACTGGGTCTATACATCTACTGATGGATTATTTATTACTTTACTGGGTCTATTCATCTACTGGTGGATTATTTATTACTTTACTGGGTCTAAGCATCTACTGGTGGATTATTTATTACTTTACTGGGTCTATACATCTATTGGTGGATTATTTATTACTTTACTGGGTCTATTCATCTACTGGTGGATTATTTATTACTTTACTGGGTCTATGCATCTACTGGTGGATTATTTATTACTTTACTGGGTCTATGCATCTACTGGTGGATTATTTATTACTTTACTGGGTCTATGCATCTACTGATGGATTATTTGTTACTTTATTGGGTCTATACATCTACTGGTGGATTATTTATTACTTTACTGTGTCTATACATCTACTGGTGGATTATTTATTACTTTACTGGGTCTAAGCATCTACTGGTGGATTATTTATTACTTTGCTGGGTCTATACATCTATTGGTGGATTATTTATTACTTTACTGGGTCTATTCATCTACTGGTGGATTATTTATTACTTTACTGGGTCTATACATCTACTGGTGGATTATTTATTACTTTACTGGGTCTATTCATCTACTGGTGGATTATTTATTACTTTACTGGGTCTATACATCTACTGGTGGATTATTAATTCCTTTACTGGGTCTATACATCTACTGGTGGATTATTTATTACTTTACTGGGTCTATGCATCTACTGGTGGATTATTTATTACTTTACTGGGTCTATGCATCTACTGATGGATTATTTATTACTTTACTGGGTCTATACATCTACTGGTGGATTATTTATTACTTTACTGGGTCTATACATCTACTGGTGGATTATATATTCCTTTACTGGGTCTATACATCTACTGGTGGATTATTTATTACTTTACTGGGTCTATACATCTACTGGTGGATTATTTATTACTTTACTGGGTCTATTCATCTACTGGTGGATTATTTATTACTTTACTGGGTCTATACATCTACTGGTGGATTATTTATTACTTTACTGGGTCTATTCATCTACTGGTGGATTATTTATTACTTTACTGGGTTTATTCATCTACTGGTGAATTATTTATTACTTTACTGGGTCTATACATCTACTGGTGGATTATTTATTACTTTACTGGGTCTATACATCTACAGGTGGATTATTTATTACTTTACTGGGTCTATTCATCTACTGGTGGATTATTTATTACTTTACTGGGTCTATACATCTACTGGTGGATTATTTATTACTTTACTGGGTCTATTCATCTACTGGTGGATTATTTATTACTTTACTGGGTTTATTCATCTACTGGTGGATTATTTATTACTTTACTGGGTCTATACATCTACTGGTGGATTATTTATGACTTTACTGGGTCTATACATCTACTGGTGGATTATTTATTACTTTACTGGGTCTATACATCTACTGGTGGATTATTTATTACTTTACTGGGTCTATTCATCTACTGGTGGATTATTTATTACTTTACTGGGTTTAATCATCTACTGGTGGATTATTTATTACTTTACTGGGTCTATACATCTACTGGTGGATTATTTATTACTTTACTGGGTCTATACATCTACTGGTGGATTATTTATTACTTTACTGGGTCTATACATCTACTGGTGGATTATTTATTACTTTACTGGGTCTATTCATCTACTGGTGGATTATTTATTACTTTACTGGGTCTATGCATCTACTGGTGGATTATTTATTACTTTACTGGGTCTATTCATCTACTGGTGGATTATTTATTACTTTACTGGGTCTATACATCTACTGGTGGATTATTTATTACTTTACTGGGTCTATGCATCTACTGGTGGATTATTTATTACTTTACTGGGTCTATTCATCTACTGGTGGATTATTTATTACTTTACTGGGTCTATACATCTACTGGTGGATTATTTATTACTTTACTGGGTCTATACATCTACTGGTGGATTATTTATTACTTTACTGGGTCTATACATCTACTGGTTGATTATTTATTACTTTATTGGGTCTATTCATCTACTGGTGGATTATTTATTACTTTACTGGGTCTATGCATCTACTGGTGGATTATTTATTACTTTACTGGGTCTATTCATCTACTGGTGGATTATTTATTACTTTACTGGGTCTATACATCTACTGGTGGATTATTTATTACTTTACTGGGTCTATGCATCTACTGGTGGATTATTTATTACTTTACTGGGTCTATGCATCTACTGATGGATTTACTGGTGGATTATTTATTACTTTACTGTGTCTATTCATCTACTGGTGGATTATTTATTACTTTACTGGGTCTATACATCTACTGGTGGATTATTTATTACTTTACTGGGTCTAAGCATCTACTGGTGGATTATTTATTACTTTACTGGGTCTATACATCTATTGGTGGATTATTTATTACTTTACTGGGTCTATTCATCTACTGGTGGATTATTTATTACTTTACTGGGTCTATACATCTACTGGTGGATTATTTATTACTTTACTGGGTCTATGCATCTACTGGTGGATTATTTATTACTTTACTGGGTCTATGCATCTACTGATGGATTATTTGTTACTTTATTGGGTCTATACATCTACTGGTGGATTATTTATTACTTTACTGTGTCTATTCATCTACTGGTGGATTATTTATTACCTTACTGGGTCTATGCATCTACTGGTGGATTATTTATTACTTTACTGGGTCTAAGCATCTACTGGTGGATTATTTATTACTTTACTGGGTCTATACATCTATTGGTGGATTATTTATTACTTTACTGGGTCTATTCATCTACTGGTGGATTATTTATTACTTTACTGGGTCTATACATCTACTGGTGGATTATTTATTCCTTTACTGGGTCTATACATCTACTGGTGGATTATTTATTACTTTACTGGGTCTATTCATCTACTGGTGGATTATTTATTACTTTACTGGGTCTATACATCTACTGGTGGATTATTTATTCCTTTACTGGGTCTATACATCTACTGGTGGATTATTTATTACTTTACTGGGTCTATGCATCTACTGGTGGATTATTTATTACTTTACTGGGTCTATGCATCTACTGATGGATTATTTATTACTTTACTGGGTCTATGCATCTACTGGTGGATTATTTATTACTTTACTGGGTCTATACATCTACTGGTGGATTATTTATTCCTTTACTGGGTCTATACATCTACTGTTGGATTATTTATTACTTTACTGGGTCTATACATCTACTGGTGGATTATTTATTACTTTACTGGGTCTATTCATCTACTGGTGGATTATTTATTACTTTACTGGGTCTATACATCTACTGGTGGATTATTTATTACTTTACTGGGTCTATTCATCTACTGGTGGATTATTTATTACTTTACTGGGTTTATTCATCTACTGGTGAATTATTTATTACTTTACTGGGTCTATACATCTACTGGTGGATTATTTATTACTTTACTGGGTCTATACATCTACTGGTGGATTATTTATTACTTTACTGGGTCTATTCATCTACTGGTGGATTATTTATTACTTTACTGGGTCTATACATCTACTGGTGGATTATTTATTACTTTACTGGGTCTATTCATCTACTGGTGGATTATTTATTACTTTACTGGGTCTATGCATCTACTGGTGGATTATTTATTACTTTACTGGGTCTATGCATCTACTGGTGGATTATTTATTACTTTACTGGGTCTATGCATCTACTGATGGATTATTTATTACTTTACTGGGTCTATGCATCTACTGGTGGATTATTTATTACTTTACTGGGTCTATGCATCTACTGGTGGATTATTTATTACTTTACTGGGTCTATTCATCTACTGGTGGATTATTTATTACTTTACTGGGTCTATACATCTACTGGTGGATTATTTATTACTTTACTGGGTCTATTCATCTACTGGTGGATTATTTATTACTTTACTAGGTCTATACATCTACTGGTGGATTATTTATTACTTTACTGGGTCTATTCATCTACTGGTGGATTATTTATTACTTTACTGGGTTTATTCATCTACTGGTGGATTATTTATTACTTTACTGGGTCTATACATCTACTGGTGGATTATTTATGACTTTACTGGGTCTATACATCTACTGGTGGATTATTTATTACTTTACTGGGTCTATTCATCTACTGGTGGATTATTTATTACTTTACTGGGTCTATTCATCTACTGGTGGATTATTTATTACTTTACTGGGTTTATTCATCTACTGGTGGATTATTTATTACTTTACTGGGTCTATTCATCTACTGGTGGATTATTTATTACTTTACTGGGTCTATACATCTACTGGTGGATTATTTATTACTTTACTGGGTCTATACATCTACTGGTGGATTATTTATTACTTTACTGGGTCTATTCATCTACTGGTGGATTATTTATTACTTTACTGGGTCTATTCATCTACTGGTGGATTATTTATTACTTTACTGGGTCTATTCATCTACTGGTGGATTATTTATTACTTTACTGGGTCTATACATCTACAGGTGGATTATTTATTACTTTACTGGGTCTATTCATCTACTGGTGGATTATTTATTACTTTACTGGGTCTATGCATCTACTGATGGATTATTTGTTACTTTATTGGGTCTATACATCTACTGGTGGATTATTTATTACTTTACTGGGTCTATACATCTACTGGTGGATTATTTATTACTTTACTGGGTCTATACATCTACTGGTGGATTATTTATTACTTTACTGGGTCTATGCATCTACTGATGGATTATTTATTACTTTACTGGGTCTATACATCTACTGGTGGATTATTTATTACTTTACTGGGTCTATTCATCTACTGGTGGATTATTTATTACTTTACTGGGTCTATACATCTACTGGTGGATTATTTATTCCTTTACTGGGTCTATACATCTACTGGTGGATTATTTATTACTTTACTGGGTCTATGCATCTACTGGTGGATTATTTATTACTTTACTGGGTCTATGCATCTACTGGTGGATTATTTATTACTTTACTGGGTCTATGCATCTACTGATGGATTATTTATTACTTTACTGGGTCTATGCATCTACTGGTGGATTATTTATTCCTTTACTGGGTCTATACATCTACTGGTGGATTATTTATTACTTTACTGGGTCTATACATCTACTGGTGGATTATTTATTACTTTACTGGGTCTATTCATCTACTGGTGGATTATTTATTACTTTACTGGGTCTATTCATCTACTGGTGGATTATTTATTACTTTACTGGGTCTATACATCTACTGGTGGATTATTTATTACTTTACTGGGTCTATTCATCTACTGGTGGATTATTTATTACTTTACTGGGTTTATTCATCTACTGGTGGATTATTTATTACTTTACTGGGTCTATACATCTACTGGTGGATTATTTATGACTTTACTGGGTCTATACATCTACTGGTGGATTATTTATTACTTTACTGGGTCTATACATCTACTGGTGGATTATTTATTACTTTACTGGGTCTATTCATTTACTGGTGGATTATTTATTACTTTACTGGGTTTATTCATCTACTGGTGGATTATTTATTACTTTACTGGGTCTATACATCTACTGGTGGATTATTTATTACTTTACTGGGTCTATACATCTATTGGTGGATTATTTATTACTTTACTGGGTCTATACATCTACTGGTGGATTATTTATTACTTTACTGGGTCTATACATCTACAGGTGGATTATTTATTACTTTACTGGGTCTATTCATCTACTGGTGGATTATTTATTACTTTACTGGATCTATTCATCTACTGGTGGATTAGTTATTACTTTACTGGGTCTATGCATCTACTGGTGGATTATTTATTACTTTACTGTGTCTATTCATCTACTGGTGGATTATTTATTACTTTACTGGGTCTATACATCTACTGGTGGATTATTTATTACTTTACTGGGTCTATTCATCTACTGGTGGATTATTTATTACTTTACTGGGTCTATACATCTATTGGTGGATTATTTATTACTTTACTGGGTCTATTCATCTACTGGTGGATTATTTATTACTTTACTGGGTCTATACATCTACTGGTGGATTATTTATTACTTTACTGGGTCTATGCATCTACTGGTGGATTATTTATTACTTTACTGGGTCTATACATCTACTGGTTGATTATTTATTACTTTACTGGGTCTATTCATCTACTGGTGGATTATTTATTACTTTACTGGGTCTATACATCTACTGGTGGATTATTTATTACTTTACTGGGTCTATTCATCTACTGGTGGATTATTTATTACTTTACTGGGTTTATTCATCTACTGGTGGATTATTTATTACTTTACTGGGTCTATACATCTACTGGTGGATTATTTATGACTTTACTGGGTCTATACATCTACTGGTGGATTATTTATTACTTTACTGGGTCTATACATCTACTGGTGGATTATTTATTACTTTACTGGGTCTATTCATCTACTGGTGGATTATTTATTACTTTACTGGGTTTATTCATCTACTGGTGGATTATTTATTACTTTACTGGGTCTATACATCTACTGGTGGATTATTTATTACTTTACTGGGTCTATACATCTACTGGTGGATTATTTATTACTTTACTGGGTCTATACATCTACTGGTGGATTATTTATTACTTTACTGGGTCTATTCATCTACTGGTGGATTATTTATTACTTTACTGGGTCTATGCATCTACTGGTGGATTATTTATTACTTTACTGGGTCTATTCATCTACTGGTGGATTATTTATTACTTTACTGGGTCTATACATCTACAGGTGGATTATTTATTACTTTACTGGGTCTATTCATCTACTGGTGGATTATTTATTACTTTACTGGATCTATTCATCTACTGGTGGATTAGTTATTACTTTACTGGGTCTATGCATCTACTGGTGGATTATTTATTACTTTACTGTGTCTATTAATCTACTGGTGGATTATTTATTACTTTACTGGGTCTATACATCTACTGGTGGATTATTTATTACTTTACTGGGTCTAAGCATCTACTGGTGGATTATTTATTACTTTACTGGGTCTATACATCTATTGGTGGATTATTTATTACTTTACTGGGTCTATTCATCTACTGGTGGATTATTTATTACTTTACTGGGTCTATACATCTACTGGTGGATTATTTATTACTTTACTGGGTCTATGCATCTACTGGTGGATTATTTATTACTTTACTGGGTCTATACATCTACTGGTGGATTATTTATTACTTTATTGGGTCTATTCATCTACTGGTGGATTATTTATTACTTTACTGGGTCTATGCATCTACTGGTGGATTATTTAATACTTTACTGGGTCTATTCATCTACTGGTGGATTATTTATTACTTTACTGGGTCTATACATCTACTGGTGGATTATTTATTACTTTACTGGGTCTATGCATCTACTGGTGGATTATTTATTACTTTACTGGGTCTATGCATCTACTGATGGATTTACTGGTGGATTATTTATTACTTTACTGTGTCTATTCATCTACTGGTGGATTATTTATTACTTTACTGGGTCTATACATCTACTGGTGGATTATTTATTACTTTACTGGGTCTAAGCATCTACTGGTGGATTATTTATTACTTTACTGGGTCTATACATCTATTGGTGGATTATTTATTACTTTACTGGGTCTATTCATCTACTGGTGGATTATTTATTACTTTACTGGGTCTATACATCTACTGGTGGATTATTTATTACTTTACTGGGTCTATTCATCTACTGGTGGATTATTTATTACTTTACTGGGTCTATGCATCTACTGATGGATTATTTGTTACTTTATTGGGTCTATACATCTACTGGTGGATTATTTATTACTTTACTGTGTCTATGCATCTACTGGTGGATTATTTATTACTTTACTGGGTCTAAGCATGTACTGGTGGATTATTTATTACTTTACTGGGTCTATACATCTATTGGTGGATTATTTATTACTTTACTGGGTCTATTCATCTACTGGTGGATTATTTATTCCTTTACTGGGTCTATGCATCTACTGGTGGATTATTTATTACTTTACTGGGTCTATTCATCTACTGGTGGATTATTTATTACTTTACTGGGTCTATACATCTACTGGTGGATTATTTATTCCTTTACTGGGTCTATACATCTACTGGTGGATTATTTATTACTTTACTGGGTCTATGCATCTACTGGTGGATTATTTATTACTTTACTGGGTCTATGCATCTACTGATGGATTATTTATTACTTTACTGGGTCTATGCATCTACTGGTGGATTATTTATTACTTTACTGGGTCTATACATCTACTGGTGGATTATTTATTCCTTTACTGGGTCTATGCATCTACTGGTGGATTATTTATTACTTTACTGGGTCTATACATCTACTGGTGGATTATTTATTACTTTACTGGGTCTATTCATCTACTGGTGGATTATTTATTACTTTACTGGGTCTATACATCTACTGGTGGATTATTTATTACTTTACTGGGTCTATTCATCTACTGGTGGATTATTTATTACTTTACTGGGTTTATTCATCTACTGGTGAATTATTTATTACTTTACTGGGTCTATACATCTACTGGTGGATTATTTATTACTTTACTGGGTCTATACATCTACTGGTGGATTATTTATTACTTTACTGGGTCTATTCATCTACTGGTGGATTATTTATTACTTTACTGGGTCTATTCATCTACTGGTGGATTATTTATTACTTTACTGGGTCTATTCATCTACTGGTGGATTATTTATTACTTTACTGGGTTTATTCATCTACTGGTGGATTATTTATTACTTTACTGGGTCTATACATCTACTGGTGGATTATTTATGACTTTACTGGGTCTATACATCTACTGGTGGATTATTTATTACTTTACTGGGTCTATACATCTACTGGTGGATTATTTATTACTTTACTGGGTCTATTCATCTACTGGTGGATTATTTATTACTTTACTGGGTTTATTCATCTACTGGTGGATTATTTATTACTTTACTGGGTCTATACATCTACTGGTGGATTATTTATTACTTTACTGGGTCTATACATCTACTGGTGGATTATTTATTACTTTACTGGGTCTATACATCTACTGGTGGATTATTTATTACTTTACTGGGTCTATTCATCTACTGGTGGATTATTTATTACTTTACTGGGTCTATGCATCTACTGGTGGATTATTTATTACTTTACTGGGTCTATTCATCTACTGGTGGATTATTTATTACTTTACTGGGTCTATACATCTACTGGTGGATTATTTATTACTTTACTGGGTCTATGCATCTACTGGTGGATTATTTATTACTTTACTGGGTCTATTCATCTACTGGTGGATTATTTATTACTTTACTGGGTCTATGCATCTACTGTTGGATTATTTATTACTTTACTGGGTCTATACATCTACTGGTGGATTATTTATTACTTTACTGGGTCTATACATCTACTGGTTGATTATTTATTACTTTATTGGGTCTATTCATCTACTGGTAGATTATTTATTACTTTACTGTGTCTATGCATCTACTGGTGGATTATTTATTACTTTACTGGGTCTATTCATCTACTGGTGGATTATTTATTACTTTACTGGGTCTATGCATCTACTGGTGGATTATTTATTACTTTACTGGGTCTATGCATCTACTGATGGATTTACTGGTGGATTATTTATTACTTTACTGTGTCTATTCATCTACTGGTGGATTATTTATTACTTTACTGGGTCTATACATCTACTGGTGGATTATTTATTACTTTACTGGGTCTAAGCATCTACTGGTGGATTATTTATTACTTTACTGGGTCTATACATCTATTGGTGGATTATTTATTACTTTACTGGGTCTATTCATCTACTGGTGGATTATTTATTACTTTACTGGGTCTATACATCTACTGGTGGATTATTTATTACTTTACTGGGTCTATGCATCTACTGGTGGATTATTTATTACTTTACTGGGTCTATGCATCTACTGATGGATTATTTGTTACTTTATTGGGTCTATACATCTACTGGTGGATTATTTATTACTTTACTGTGTCTATTCATCTACTGGTGGATTATTTATTACCTTACTGGGTCTATACATCTACTGGTGGATTATTTATTACTTTACTGGGTCTATTCATCTACTGGTGGATTATTTATTACTTTACTGGGTCTATACATCTACTGGTGGATTATTTATTCCTTTACTGGGTCTATACATCTACTGGTGGATTATTTATTACTTTACTGGGTCTATTCATCTACTGGTGGATTATTTATTACTTTACTGGGTCTATACATCTACTGGTGGATTATTTATTCCTTTACTGGGTCTATACATCTACTGGTGGATTATTTATTACTTTACTGGGTCTATGCATCTACTGGTGGATTATTTATTACTTTACTGGGTCTATTCATCTACTGGTGGATTATTTATTCCTTTACTGGGTCTATACATCTACTGGTGGATTATTTATTACTTTACTGGGTCTATTCATCTACTGGTGGATTATTTATTACTTTACTGGGTCTATACATCTACTGGTGGATTATTTATTCCTTTACTGGGTCTATACATCTACTGGTGGATTATTTATTACTTTACTGGGTCTATGCATCTACTGGTGGATTATTTATTACTTTACTGGGTCTATGCATCTACTGATGGATTATTTATTACTTTACTGGGTCTATGCATCTACTGGTGGATTATTTATTACTTTACTGGGTCTATGCATCTACTGGTGGATTATTTATTACTTTACTGGGTCTATGCATCTACTGATGGATTATTTATTACTTTACTGGGTCTATGCATCTACTGGTGGATTATTTATTACTTTACTGGGTCTATTCATCTACTGGTGGATTATTTATTACTTTACTGGGTCTATTCATCTACTGGTGGATTATTTATTACTTTACTGGGTCAATACATCTACTGGTGGATTATTTATTACTTTACTGGGTCTATTCATCTACTGGTGGATTATTTATTACTTTACTGGGTCTATACATCTACTGGTGGATTATTTATTACTTTACTGGGTCTATTCATCTACTGGTGGATTATTTATTACTTTACTGGGTTTATTCATCTACTGGTGGATTATTTATTACTTTACTGGGTCTATACATCTACTGGTGGATTATTTATGACTTTACTGGGTCTATTCATCTACTGGTGGATTATTTATTACTTTACTGGGTCTATACATCTACTGGTGGATTATTTATTACTTTACTGGGTCTATTCATCTACTGGTGGATTATTTATTACTTTACTGGGTTTATTCATCTACTGGTGGATTATTTATTACTTTACTGGGTCTATACATCTACTGGTGGATTATTTATTACTTTACTGGGTCTATACATCTACTGGTGGATTATTTATTACTTTACTGGGTCTATTCATCTACTGGTAGATTATTTATTACTTTACTGGGTCTATACATCTACTGGTGGATTATTTATTACTTTACTGGGTCTATTCATCTACTGGTGGATTATTTATTACTTTACTGGGTTTATTCATCTACTGGTGAATTATTTATTACTTTACTGGGTCTATACATCTACTGGTGGATTATTTATTACTTTACTGGGTCTATACATCTACTGGTGGATTATTTATTACTTTACTGGGTCTATTCATCTACTGGTGGATTATTTATTACTTTACTGGGTCTATTCATCTACTGGTGGATTATTTATTACTTTACTGGGTCTATTCATCTACTGGTGGATTATTTATTACTTTACTGGGTTTATTCATCTACTGGTGGATTATTTATTACTTTACTGGGTCTATACATCTACTGGTGGATTATTTATGACTTTACTGGGTCTATACATCTACTGGTGGATTATTTATTACTTTACTGGGTCTATACATCTACTGGTGGATTATTTATTACTTTACTGGGTCTATTCATCTACTGGTGGATTATTTATTACTTTACTGGGTTTATTCATCTACTGGTGGATTATTTATTACTTTACTGGGTCTATACATCTACTGGTGGATTATTTATTACTTTACTGGGTCTATACATCTACTGGTGGATTATTTATTACTTTACTGGGTCTATACATCTACTGGTGGATTATTTATTACTTTACTGGGTCTATTCATCTACTGGTGGATTATTTATTACTTTACTGGGTCTATGCATCTACTGGTGGATTATTTATTACTTTACTGGGTCTATTCATCTACTGGTGGATTATTTATTACTTTACTGGGTCTATTCATCTACTGGTGGATTATTTATTACTTTACTGGGTCTATGCATCTACTGGTGGATTATTTATTACTTTACTGGGTCTATTCATCTACTGGTGGATTATTTATTACTTTACTGGGTCTATACATCTACTGGTGGATTATTTATTACTTTACTGGGTCTATTCATCTACTGGTGGATTATTTATTACTTTACTGGGTCTATACATCTACTGGTGAATTATTTATTACTTTACTGGGTCTATGCATCTACTGGTGGATTATTTATTACTTTACTGGGTCTATGCATCTACTGATGGATTATTTGTTACTTTATTGGGTCTATACATCTACTGGTGGATTATTTATTACTTTACTGTGTCTATTCATCTACTGGTGGATTATTTATTACCTTACTGGGTCTATACATCTACTGGTGGATTATTTATTACTTTACTAGGTCTATTCATCTACTGGTGGATTATTTATTACTTTACTGGGTCTATACATCTATTGGTGGATTATTTATTACTTTACTGGGTCTATTCATCTACTGGTGGATTATTTATTACTTTACTGGGTCTATACATCTACTGGTGGATTATTTATTCCTTTACTGGGTCTATGCATCTACTGGTGGATTATTTATTACTTTACTGGGTCTATTCATCTACTGGTGGATTATTTATTACTTTACTGGGTCTATGCATCTACTGGTGGATTATTTATTACTTTACTGGGTCTATGCATCTACTGATGGATTTACTGGTGGATTATTTATTACTTTACTGTGTCTATTCATCTACTGGTGGATTATTTATTACTTTACTGGGTCTATACATCTACTGGTGGATTATTTATTACTTTACTGGGTCTAAGCATCTACTGTTGGATTATGTATTACTTTACTGGGTCTATACATCTATTGGTGGATTATTTATTACTTTACTGGGTCTATTCATCTACTGGTGGATTATTTATTACTTTACTGGGTCTATACATCTACTGGTGGATTATTTATTACTTTACTGGGTCTATGCATCTACTGGTGGATTATTTA